>RJWM01023039.1:0-32799 GCA_004363535.1 Dasyprocta punctata | reverse complement strand
TTTCTCTCTTCTTCCTGTACTGGTCTATCTACTTCCAAACACCTTTAATTTTCTGTGAAACTTGCCCTATTTTCTCTGTCCACTCATGTTACAAAGTATTATCTTTGTGCATTTTCCTCTGTTTACCCACCTTGATAAATTATTTTATTAAGGGTAGAGGTTTCTTTTTTCTTTTTTCTTTCTTTTTTTTTTTTTTTTTTTTTTTTTTTTTTTTTTTTTTTTTTTTTTTTTGGTACCGGGGGTTGAACTCACAACCTTGTGCCTGCCAGGCAGGTGCTTAAGTCACTGAGCTAAATCCTTGGCCCTATTTTTTGAGACAGGGTCTCACTATGCAGTTCAGGCTGTCTTTGAGCTCATTTTGTAGCCCAGGCTGGTTTCAAACTCACAGCGATCCTCCTGCCCCAGCCTCCTGAGTTCTGGGATTAAAGGCATATGCCACCACGCCTGGCTGGGTAGAGGTTTCTTGTATTTAGTGAGTCTTATCTATGTTTAAGGCTACTAACAGATGATCAGCAAAGAGGTATTGTTATCTTTTCTATTAGGTCAGTTAATTTCTCATTTAACTTTGTGATTACTGATTTCACTGAAACCACCAAAATAAATTTTAATCAAATGTTTTAAAATAATGTTATTATTTAAAATAATAATTAAGGAGGAGGGAGTTGGAAGAAGGGTATGGAAAAGAATTAAGATGTATTATGTACATGTCCCAACTCCCCATGAAGAACGTAAACATGTATTGCAGACACGTAAAAATAAAATAAAATAAAAGGGAGGGATAAGAAGTAGACGGAGGGGAGAAGGAGAGGAAAGGGAATAGAAGAAGGAATTAAGATGTGTTATGTGTGCGTAACTCATGTACTGACTCCACATGAGGCACTGCAAACATGTAATAATAAAAATAAAAATAAACTGGACGTGGTGGTGCTTACCTGTAATACCAGCACTAGGGAGGCTGAGGCAGGAACTTTGCTGTGAATTGGAGGCCAGCTTGGGTACATACTGAGTTCAAGACCAGCTGAAACTGCATGGTGAGACCCTTTCTGGGAAAGAAAAAAATACATTGACTTTGGGATCTATTTGCTATTATATCTAAGTACCTTCCTTATATTACTATTTTATTTAATGTTTTCATTAGGGACACTGTTATACTGTATCAAAAGCATTTTCAGCACATGTTGTCATAACCCCAGGAAATTCTTGCCTTCAGTTGGCTGTTTTAACGGATTAGACTGAGGCAGTGCCTTAGTCACACTGTGTTTTCCTTTTGATATAGTGCTGGTGCCAGTTCTCCCTGATGTGACATTGTTTGACAGATTTGCTTTCCCTTCCTCTTGCGTTCTCTCTTTCTTTCTTCATTGTTTTGTTTGTGTGACAGCATTTTGCTTTGCAGTTTAGGCTCTCTGAGTATAAGTAGTCCAGGCTGGGCTCAAATTTGCAGTGATCCTCCTGCCTCAGCCTCCTGAGTGTTAGGATTATAGGCATGTGCCACCTTACCAGACTCTCTTTCCTTTCCTTACTTCTTTTTATATATTTTTATCATAAAGTTTTTCATATTAAAGTTGTGTTAGCATCACAAAGTAATCTAGAGAAATCCCCATCTCTGCTACAGGTACCGTAAACTAAATCCTTGCTATAAAGTGAGGTTACAGAGCAGTAGAAGAAATGCAGAACCTTAGGTCTAATATTGGATCTACTGAGCCAGGACTGGCGTGGAACTGGACCCCCAAGAATGTCATGTGAACACTAAAGATTCGGGAACACTGCTTAGAAGAGCATCGAAACTATCCGGGCTGTTAGATGTCTGATCATTTTCAACAGCAGAACTTCAGTCTCCATTTCTGATCTGTTACTGGGTTGGCTCAAATCATTTCCCCTTCCTTAAGAAGTCAATTTGGTAAGGCTAGTTTTGCTGGGCATCATCCATTTCCTCTGGCTTAGCAAATCTGGTGCCATAGTTACTGCCAAGCACCTCGTATCTATCTGAACCTCTCTTACACTAAGGGCTGTATTGCTACCATTTCCCTGGGTGGCTGGCTTCTCCAGCAGCTCTCCTTCTGTTTTATCAGGCTCATCTTGCTCTCGTCAGTTCGCGGAACCTACGCAGATATTGGGGGTACCCATCAGATTGCCCCCAAAGACTCAGGCCCTCATTTTCCTAGATGCTGTCCTGTGAGAGGCTGATGACTCACACTGAAGTCTTTCTTTTCTGGGAATTACCCTTAGCTATGGGGAACCATTCCCCCAAGAGCATCCTCCGTGGGGATGGTCCTATCTACTTGTGGGTACCCAGTGGGTAGGGGTGCATAACAGACCACGTCTCTGCTCAGGCAGGAACATCGTGAAGGGCCATCCCAGGTCCTGAGAACCCCATAATTACTGCTAGTTCCCCTTTGCCTCACATGGGAATTTAACATTTCCTTTTGTCTATTTCTCTTCCCTTTACCCATCACAACTGTTGTCACCAGAAGAACTTCCTAAATAAACTACCGGCACACACAGTTTAGAGTTGCATACTTGTGTGTGTGTGGACAAGGGGTGGGGGTGTGGACATACCACAGTCCCTGGACTGAGTTGGATGTTTTGTTAGCTTTGGCTCTGAAATACTGCTATGCTAGGCCGTCGCTGGGTTCAAGCGAGGCTCTCTTCACACAGACTGATAATAGCCTGCCACTCACTGCCCCCACATTCTCCCAGCCACGGGACAGGGAGGGCAGAAAGACCTGGTCCCCCCAGACGCTGGCTGGTGCTTTGCTCCTCGCTTTCTGTAGGCCCTGGGTGACCATTCGACACGTGGAAAGCACTTAGATGGGCATTAGAAATGGAATTAAAAGACTTCATTCACATCACCAGGTTTCCAGATCTTACTCTGTTTTAATTTTTGAAAAAAAAAAATTCTTAGAGTGAGGCATGTGGGCCGTAATCCCAGCACTTGGGAGATTGCCTTGAGTTCAAGGCCAGCCTGGGCCACCCCGTGAGACCCTGTCTCAAAAAAGAAAAATCCTTAGAATCCAAGTAATCAAAAACTTCAGAAATTAAATATTTCAATTAAACTATGCCTCTAATGTCTTCATAAAAATTTCCTATGAATATTCACCGAAATTCAGAAGGGAAAAGTAGAAAGATGCATGAGAAGAGGGGAGGGGAGGACAATTATTTTAAGACTTGATTTTGTTTAACCATGGATACTCACACTGCAGTTCTTCTCTTTTTGTTATTTTAACTGCTGTTCTAGAACGTCAATGCTCACCCTATCTGGCTGAGGCGGGAGATCGGGGTGTGGCCAGCAGCCTGGACCAGTTAGGCATGACCTGTCAGTCACGAGCACAGAAACAAGCGACCAAGCCCTGCACCTGGGACCAATCAGAAAACGCCATCTGCAATTGTTTTGGGCAGGAGGAGAGCAAGCAGGCTCTTGATAGGACGGTTCAGCTCTGACGTCAGCCTTAGGCGGGGAGGGCACAAAAGATGGTCCCCGTGAACCTCATGGCCACTGTTAGCTGTGTTGGTCGCTCAGAGTCCATGCTTCTTTTCCTGACCCTTAATACGTGTGACACCTCACTACCTTTTGTGCTGCTCTCAACCAATTCTTTGTTTAGGGCAACCAGAACCTAGACAGGATCCCTAAGAGTCCATACCACCCCAGGACCCAGAAATCTGCTATAGCTTTCCAGGACATCTCCCCAAAGAGTTGTGGAGAAATGAAGAGTAAAACATAAAACTTACAATAACTTATAAACTTGAAAATTTCAAACTGGGTGTGGTGGTGTATGCCTGTCATCCCAGCACTCAGGAGGCTGAGACAGGAAGGTTGTCTTGAGTTTGAGGCCAGCATGGATTACAAAGCAAGACCCTGTCTCATAAAATAAGATAAAACCAAAGTTTTATATTCTTAAAAATCCTGAATTCTGAAGTTAAATACTTTCAAGATTATAGTATTTATATTTAGTAGCTTGCATGAAACAATCCATAGGTTAGATAGTTTCTAGAATTTGATACCTGGAAGATAGCTTTTGTCTCTAAAGAAAGGTGCAAGTTTCACTAACTGATTGAAGAATTGTATAGTCCATTCAATTGACCTTTATTTTTTCCAGCTTCCAGGAAATGAGTAATAAAACACAATACTCTGCCGCAGTAATTATGGTAGTCCTGATTGTCCTGATTGTTATTGCTGTTCCCTTCGCTGCCTGTTTTGAGATGTTGGCTTGGGTCCTGGGTGTTGAGAACTTGATGTGGTGGAGTGGGATCCTGGCACTGCCTCTCAGGACTTATGGGTAGAAGTTCTTGAAGTTTCCTCAAAATCTGGACAGCATGAATTGGGTGTGTTGGCATGCCTGTAATCCCAGCACTCGGGAGGCTGAGGCAGGAGGATCACTGTAAATTTGAGACCAGCCTGGGCTGCAAAGTGAGCTCAAAACTAGTCTGAACTGCATAGCAAGACCCTGTCTCAAAAACAAAACAAAACAAAACAAACCACACACACACACACACACACACACACACACACACACACAAAGATCTGGACAGCATAAAAGGACGCAGATGCCAAGAAGAGCTTGCTCTCCTGGCTTTCCTCGGACAGTCCACCCTGCTTCCCCCAGGGCGTTCTTTTCTCTTGCATTTTCCTTTTACTTGTCCCAGCTCACTCTGTAGAGTCAGTTCTCTCCCATTCTGCACTTTCATTGTTTCAAATAAACTCTGCCACTGCTTTTTGCTCATTTTGTTCAATTTTTTGTTCAAGACTAGATGAAGCTAGAATCTAACTCCAGAAGGAGAGGCGAGCAACCCAGCCTCTGGGAACACTACTTTGTGAGCCGCTTTTAGAAGGAGCCACGCAGTAACCCTGGTCTTTTCAGTACCTTCACAGTGCACTAGGCAGAGGGTGTGAGGCCACGGGGAAAGTAGCCCACAGCCTTTTGCACACCTCACAGATGGGGACAGAGATAAGGTACGAGAGTGGGACTTGATCTCGACATGCAAATGCGTGGAAGTCTCCTCCGCTAGGAACACAGCAGCTGCAAAGCTTCTGACTTACCGGTGTGGTGGGGAATCCATTTCAGGGGAGGCAGTGGTCCATGTATTGCAACTAAAGCGAACTTGTTTTCCTTATAAATCATCCAGCTCAGATAATGTGCTACAGTTACAGGAAACAGACGAATACAGCTACGTTCTGTTTACTGCCCAGACTGAGAACTTTATACCATTACTTTCTAATTCTACGCCAATTCCGGACAACAGAAATGATCTCACTCTTACAGCTTATGTCTAATGGGTGATGGCCAAGCCTGGTGGGAAGTTCTGAGTCCTTGAGGGTCCA
Source organism: Dasyprocta punctata (assembly GCA_004363535.1). Classification (NCBI taxonomy): domain Eukaryota; kingdom Metazoa; phylum Chordata; class Mammalia; order Rodentia; family Dasyproctidae; genus Dasyprocta; species Dasyprocta punctata. The sequence continues at coordinate 27,482 of RJWM01023039.1, read as the reverse complement.
ATGAGGGACGATGGGGCGCTGCCTGCCTATGTCACCCCAACCACAGGTTTACTGTGGGGCAGGTAAGGCCCAGAGTTCCACCTAGTTCTCAGCGCAGACCTCAGTTCCAGTGGAGAAACAAGAAAATAGGAATTAAGGGCACTGAATTCAATTTGACCAGAAAAAAAAAAAATCAGGGCATGGTGGCTCAAGTCTGTAATCCCAGCACTTGGGAGGCTGAGGCAGGAGATTCATTGCAAGTTCGAGACCAGCCTGGGCTGCAAAGTGAGCTCAAGATGAGCCTGAACTGCATAGTGAGACCCTGTGTCAAAAGACAAAAACAAAAACTAAAAGTAGATTGGTAAAAAGAATATATGGAGAAAAAATGGCCTGGTTATTTTGAGGACTGTAGTGTTTAGAAAAAGGAGAGAGAGAGAGAGAGAGAGAGAGAGAGAGAGAGAGAGAGAGAGAGAGAGAGAGAGACAGAGAACACGCCAGCCAGACCAAGCTCCAAACTGTGTCCCAAGGAAAATCCATACTGAATAAAAGGCCCCTGGCCAGCAGTGTTGGTGAAACACGGCGTCTGTCCTCAGTCACCTGTAGTTTCAGAGAGCTGATCATCAAGGTTGTAGAAGTCGGAGAAGTGTCAGGAAGAGAAACCGCACGTAAACTCCCTCAGACGGGAGACCTCTCGTCTCCACGCACATGTTAACGCGCTTCCTCCTTAGGATGCGTCTCTGATTTCTGCAGTCATGGTTTCCTCTCTACAGCAGGTTTGGAAGGGTTTCTTGGGATAGATTTCAAGTTCTGTGTGGGGGAGGAGAGGTACGGGGGAAACCTGGGGCCTCATGTGTACCTCCACACTCTCCCATGGAGCTGTAGCCCCGGCCCCTTGAAATACACCTGCATCTTCCCACCCCCTCTCCCTTCAAAACGCTTTTTCAAATAACGAATTCTTGTGGGTGGGGCAGAAAGATTGCGGTAAATCAGAGACCGGCATGGGCTATAGTGAGATCAAGGCCAGCCTGGACTATTTGGGGAGACCTGGACCCAAAAGACAAAACAAACCCCTCCAGCTTGGGCTTCCTCACTCTCCTCCTGACACCATTACCAAAAAAATAGGTGTGAACTCACTTAATTTTTCCTTCTTCTTTGTTTTTGGTTTTGTTTTTTGAGACAGGGTCTCACTGGGTACTCCAGGCTGGTCTTGAACTCACTGTCTAGCCCAGGCTGACCGTTAACTTGTGGAGGTCCTCTTGCCTCAGTCTTCTGAGTGCTGGGATTACCGGTGCACGCCACCGCGCCTGGCTTCAGTTTTTCCTTCTTCCCCCACTACTTTCCGTGTCCCCTCAGCGTCTTTTCTCCTAACCCGCTTGGCCTTTACAACACTAAGGCCAGCTCTGCCAGCCGCTCCTATGAGTTGAAACGGCTCGAGGTGTTGCCTACCAGGACCTAGGTGCGGGAAACATGGTTCCCAGCGGGAGGACGCTGAGAGATGGTGGGATTTCTAGCAGCTGGGCCCGGCAGGAAGTTGCTGGGTCCTTGGGGTGCTGCCCTCCAAAGGAATTAAAGGGACTGTCCTCCCAAGACCCCCATCTCTCTAGCTCACTGCCTTGGCCCCGTGTTTCTCTGTCATGCATCTTCCTGCCCTTGGGATGCCACCGCGTTCATCAGAGCCATGCCAAAGCCTGTGCCATGCCCTGGCTCCTGCCTAAGCACCCACTAGAGGGACCTCTTTTCTTTATAAAGTGTCCAGCCTCAGGTAACTTGTCACATCACAGAAAACAGACCAATGGGCAGGCATTCCCATGTATTCCAGTGTGCTCCCCTGCTACTTTGCCTTGGACCTCACAGCCAGAATGATTCTTCTGAAGGGTATCATGCTGGTTTTCTTTCTTGGTGTATTTTGATCACTGCATTCCCCACAGCTGTGTGTTTGTGTGGCATCTTTCAGGAGCAAACATGGAACCCATATTCATTCCCAATTTGTCCGTTCATGCCCCAACAACTCCATTCCAGTTATATGCAAGCACAATGGTTTGTCTGGTTCAAGTTCTTCTTGTGCACTTTTGTTTGTTATTCCCTCCACTCTGCTACCAGGAAGAGGCTGAAAACTACAGCATGAGCTGGTTGTGGTGTGCCCTGCTTTGGAACACCTCACTGGCCAGGTCTGGGGCCATAGACCTGCTCTACCAGCACTCCAGGAAGCTGAGGCAGGAGGATCACGCATCAGAGCCCTGGCCAGGTAACTTAGAGACTGAGTGGGAACCAGTCTCAAAATGAAAACTACAAAAGGGCTGGGAAGATGGCTCAGCGCGAAGGCCCTAGGTTCGATCCCTAGCAACACAAGATAACAGTAATATGCTTCGGGGATTTTTTTGCTTGAGGCCAATTATACCTCTTTAGAACCTACAACCTTCGTGATTGTGCTCTCGCTACCCACCGTGCTACGTTCAGTCCCCTGCCTGTGCTAATATCCTCTACAGATGTGGCCGTCCTGGTGTCTCCTCCTCCTCCCTCTCCCACCAGTGACCCATTCTGTACATCTCAGCTCAAACTTCTCCTCTTGTGGCTAAAGTTTTCCAGAGCTACTATCCCCAGAGTTAGCCCACCCTCCGCAGACGCAGGCTCCATCATTCTTATTCTTGTTGATTGCCTATTAAAGCATCTTTTTTTCTAGAGCTGGGTAGAGTGGCTTTTGTCTGTAGCCCCAGGATTTAAGAGGCTGAGGCAGCAGGATCACCATGAATTCAAGGCTGGCCTGAACTATATAGCGAGACCCAGTCTCAAAAAACCAAAAAAGAAAAAGAAGAAGAAGAAAAAGAAGACAATCTCCTTTTCTGGAAAGAATGAAATTTTATTTTAGCCTCATCAGAGCATAGCTCTGTATGTGGTATATAGAAAACGCTTGATAATCATTTGTTAAGTGACTGAACAAATGTTACAAAACCAAGATGAAAGCAAGATTTAGTCTTTGTCCTCAAACATTGTAACAAGATAAATAGTAGAAGAACACTGGTGTTGCCACATTATTTACTGTGATGTTTGTTTTAAGTAGAACTAACTTCTTTCATAAGGACATTTCTCTCCTAAATGATCACAAAGGAGAATATTATCACACATCTGGAAATATTATATGTTCACTGACACCTGGAAACCCGGTGGACTGATTTTTTTTTTTTTTTTTTTTTTTTTTTGTGGCACCGGGGATCAAACTCATAGCCTCGCGCCTGCCAGAAAGGCGCTTAAGCCACTGAGCCAAACTCCCAGCCCTGATTTTTTGGGGCTGGGTCGCACTATGTGGCTCAGGCCGGCCTTGCGCTCACCTTGTAGCCCAACCCGGCCTCGAGCTCACAACGCTCCTCCTACCTCAGCGTCCCGAGTGCTGGGATTAAAGGCGTGCACCACCATGCCCGGCTCCGATTGATTTGTTTTTGAACTACTAGAAAGAAGCAAACAGGAAAAGGGAAGGACAGAAGTTAAGAAGCTAGAGGAAGTGAAAAAGTAAGAAAAGGCAGCGGGATTCAATTGTTCCTGCTAGAGGTTCCGTCCAAGAAACCCAGGAGGAAGACGTAAGTGTACCTATCTAGTGCTGCTCCTGAGGCCGACTTTGGCAGAGGGTCACTTATAGACAGGAAGTGGTGAGCCCTTTACTGCCCGCCTCGTCTAGTCATTAGTAAAACAAATTATTCAGCTTTAAAGATCATTCGAAGCTGTCATCCCAGCACTTGGGAGGCTGAGGCAGGATGATCACCATGAGTTTGAGGCCAGCTTGGGCTCTATAGTGAGTTCGAGGCCAGTTTGAACTACACAGCAAGAGCCTGTCTCAAAACAAATCCACCAGCAAACACACAAGCAATTTCCCCCAAACAAAAAACAAACAACAACCAAAAAGCCAATCAAGACAACAAAAAAAGGCAAGCCCCCAGCCTCCACGGCTTACAGAAGAGGGGAGAGCTAGACCAACCAAGCAGCTTGACTACACCATCATTTTTATCACGAATTCTTAGGCACTGTGCAGTTACCCCACGGGTGCTGTGCGCGGTCCCTCATCTGGACCGGTTCACTTCTGGTTTGCGGGAGATCTGTTTCCCCGTTGTCTGTTATCTACCTTTCAGCTTACTCCTTAATTTACTCCTACTTTGTGTTTCTCATATAAGAAAAACCGTGCGATAGTTGACCTTCTGTGATAGCTGATTTGTTTCACTCAGGCTTATGGTCTTCAGTTGCATCCATTTTCCTACAAATGCCTAAAATTCATCCCTTTTATGGCAGAATAGTATTCTGTGGTGTGTAAATACCACATTTTCTTTATCCATTCTCCTCCGAGGGACACTTGGGTCACTCCCAGGATGTAGCTTTTGTGATTGCTGTGTTACTGTAGAGTTAGCCGCTATGAACACGGTCATCTTAGTTACCTTTCTCTCATTGCTGAGACAAAACACCCGACACCCAGAGTTAAAGGGAGGAGGTTTGTTTAGCTCACAGTTAGTAGAGGTTTCAGTCCATAATTGGCTGGCTGCAAGGCAGGGTGGTGGGGTAGAGGGGCAGCAGCTCATGGCGGGGGAAGAGAACAGAAGCAGCAGGAGAGAGAGAGAGAGACAGAAGCCTCTCTCTGTCCCTTACATTGTGTCCAGTCTATAGGGATCAGAGTGGTGCCAGTCCAATCGGTGGGTTGGTCCAGTGATCACCCACCCTTAATCCCAGCGCCGCCCTATGAATCAATCCCACACTCTAGATTCAGCCACCTCCGAAAAAGCCCTGTGAAAGCATGAGGCTTGGGGGATGTCTAGACACAAACCATCACAGTGGGTGTCCTGGCTTCACCACACCAGGGTGCCCTCAGGTCTTTCAGGGAGATACCTAAAGGGGAACAGCCGTCTCAAATGGAATTTCCAGTTTTTTTTTTTTTTTTTTTTTTGGTGGCACCAGGGATCGAACTCATAACCTCACGCTAGCCAGGCAGGTGCTTAAGCCACTGAGCCAAACTCCCAACCCTAGTTTTTTGAGGAAGGGTCCCACTGTGTAGCTCAGGCTGGCCTTGCGCTCGCATTGTAGCCCAACTGGCCTTGAACTCACAACGCTCCACCTACCTCAGCCTCCCAAGTGCTGTCCAGTTGTCGTTTCTAAAGGAACCCCCATGCTGATTTCGGTAGTGGTCTACTAGTTTGCATTCCCACCAGCAATGGAAAAGGGTTTGGTTTCTCTCACAGGCTCACCCATGTTTATTACCATGTGATTTCTTGATAATGGCCATTCTTGCGGCAGTACGATGGAATATCATTGTTTTCATTTGAATTTCTCTAATGGCCAGATGTTACCCACTCTTTTGTGTATTTATGGGCCATTTGTACTTCTTCTGAGAAGTGTCCATTCATTTCAGTTATTCATTTTTTGATAGGGTCTTTTTATTTTTATTTTTATTTTTATTTTTATTTATTTATTTTTTTTGCAGCACCGGGGATTGAACTCACAGCCTTGCGCCTGCCAGGGCAGGCGCTTAAGCCACTGAGCCAAACTCCTGGCCCTGGTTTTTTGAGGTAGGGTCGCACTATGTAGCTCAGGCCGGCCTTGCGCCGCGTTGTAGCCCAAGCCAGCCTCGAAATCACAACGCTCCGCCTACCTCAGCCTCCCGAGTGCTGGGATTAAAGGCCTGCGCCACCACGCCCGGCTGGGTCTTTTATTTTGGAAGCAGGGGTCGAATTTCTTTTTTGAGTTCTTTATATATTCTAGATATTAGTCCTCTGTCTAAGGAACAGCTGACAAAATTTTTTTTTTCCAATTCTGTAGATTTTCCTGTGCTTTTCTTAGTAGATTTTTTTTGTTATGTCTACCTTGTTTTAATTTCTCCATGGCATATGTCATCTCTTATCAGACAACATAAACTACTTACCTATTATGTTTACTAGGAATTATCCATCACCTTATTAGAATTAAAGTTTATAAGAGTAATGCTTTTGTTTTCTTAGTGAAGTCATATAAAAATTATCAGCTAGTACATTAGTACATGATTGATATGCAATAAATATTTCTCAATAAATTGAGGAAAATACCTGGGTGTGGTGGAGCACGCCTGTAATCCCAGCACTGGGGCGGCTGAGGTAGGAGGATTGTGGCAAGTTTAAGACTAGCCTGGGTTACAAAGTGAACTGAAATCCAGCCTGAACTTCACAGCAAGACTCTGTCTCAAAAAAAAGAAAAAAAAAAAAAAAAAGGAAAAAACACTATATCCAAGTTGGACAAAAGGCAGGCTATTGTTTATCCTAAGTACAGAGTAAAACCTGACCAGATGGCTCTCAAGATACTTACAGGAAACCAGCGGTGTTCAGTGCAGAAAACTAAGAAATCAAAGCTGATAAAATAGCTTATGTGACTTTAAAGTCTGCAAAAGTTCATCTAAATATGGAGTTTAAAAGAATTTAAACAATCTAAATGTATTGAGCTAACTTTGCAGAAGTACTGTGCACTAATGGATTGTATTGCCGGACCTCCTGCTTAGTTCATTTTGGTACTTGCATTTTTTTGATGCAAGGATTACGATTTTGTTTACTTTGAGCTCAGAATCAAGTTTTTTTCTATTCTTATCTAGGCCCAATTCATGAAATTTGACATAGTCCATCTATGAAACATTGTATTTCTTTCGAAGTGTTAATTAAATTAGCACACAAAAAGTATACAATTCCATGTTTTTTTGTTTGTTTGTTTGTTTGAGACAGGATCTCCCTATGTAGTCCAGGCTGGTCTTGAACTCACTATGTGGCTCAAGTTGGCAATCCTCCTGCCTCAGTCTCTCAAGTGCTGGATTACAGGTGTGTACTATGCTTGGCAAAACTTCCACTCTTACAGGTCTCTGGGAGATCACAGAAGGTTTCTTCTGAGAATTAGGTACTGTGAGATTTGAGGAACTCGGAGGCAGGAGGAAGGGAGGGCATGTGGCCTGCTGGTTTAGCATGTGAAAGGGCCCTGTGGTGAGAGAGCATGGTAAACACAAGGGACTGAAAGAGATTTTTAGAAGTGCATATCTATTTTACTAATAATTGACATACAGGAATAGTACATATATATAGGGTTCAGGTCAAGTGTGATGGTGCATATGTGTAATCTCAGTACTCTGGGTGGCTGAGGCAGGAGGATTATAAATGTAAGGCCTGGACAATCTAGTAAGGCTCTCTCTCAAACAAAACAAAACAAACAAACACGTATAGAGGTTATAATGTGACATTTCAATACATGTATATAATATGTAAAGATCAGATCAGGATGACTATATCCATCACCTCTGATATTTATCATTTGTGTTCAGATAACTGAAACTTTTACACTAGGTTTTTTTTTCATTATTGTTGAAAAGGTAATACATGATGTCCCTGATATGGTTTTCATTACTAGAATAATTTGTGTATACATTATACCATAAATCACTGTCTGAAAAGAAGGCAATACACCACACAATCTTTTTTTTTGGTACCGGGATCGAACTCACAACCTTGCGCCTGCCAGGCAGATGCTGATGTCACTGAGCTAAATCCCCAGCAACACCACATATTCTTTTGAGAAAAATGAACGCATAGTGTACACATTATTCTGCAATTTTCTTGGCTGTCTTGGAGATCAGATACCATGTTTTATCAGTGCCTATCAATTTCTTCCTGCTTCTTGGGCACAGAGTAACGGTCACAGAGCTGTTTCATAAATGCTGACCAGGCTCTGAGGAGCAATAATGAAGCTGTTTTCCATTCTTCTGCTTCTTCACTTATCTTTGGACACATGCAGGAATTTCTTGAGTGAAATTTCCAAGTGAAGTTTCTGAGTCATATGAATAGGTGTTTTAAAGATCCGGGCATGGTGATGCATGCTGGTAATCCTAGTACTCAGGAGGGTGAGGCGGGGGAATGGAAGTGAGTTTGAGGCCAGTCTGGGCTATCTAGGGAGCCCCTGTCTCAAAAAACCGAAAAAGCTCCTGTGCTCTTAGGCGCTTCCGGGCGCCCCGTGTGCAGCGTATCCCTGGAGCAAATTTCAGCAGGAAATTGCCTCATCCTTACTCTCCACATCTCTTTTCCAAACTGTAAAATTTAAAGACGTTTATTCTTTATGGTCTTAGCTGGATAAACTTGGAAATCTTTAATACTTCGCGGGAACAGAAACACCCCCAAACCCCAAAGAACAGCGTCCCAGCAGGAAGGAGGTCAGGTCTGCACTGTTGTGGCAACGAGGTGCTGCTTGCTCGGGAGTTCAGCTCCTCAGAAAGCGGTTCAGGCTGCAGACCAGTGGAAATCGGTGGCGCCCAAAGCGGCTGCCTGCCTTTTTCCGACAAGTTTGTCGCTGTTCACTGAGGAACGCTGAAAAGCTTTCGGGGTAAGGATCTGAGCTTCCTAGAAGGTTTCAAGGGCCGGTTATCTTTCCCATCAGGGGAGCCTCGGTTTGAACATCTGTCAGGAGGCCGCGGAGTGCGCCTGCCCACGGAGGCTTGGGTCTTCACCTGCCTGTCAGTCAGGGCAAGCCCTGGGCCCTTGCTGAATCAGCTCCTGGAAGACAACCTGTGTGTGATTAATGAGCAATCACGTTGCACGTTTGATTTCCTGCCCAGCGCCTGCGTCTTTGCACACCACCCTGGGGACAAAGGCCTGGGGTCAGGGGCGCGGGTGCAATCAGAGGAAGCTGTTTGTGTGGCCTGATTTTACAAGGTTGCTCGGTTTCAACACCCACACTGGCCTTGGTCCACATCTTTGGCGAACCTCGTACCCGCGGGCCTCGCCTCTCCCCGGGACCAAACCTCGCGACCCCTGGTTGCCCGCGGTGCCGCACCTTCAGTCTCTGCGGCGTCGCGAGACGTCCAGACAACGCCCCCGCCGCCAGCCAATGAGGAGCGCGTGCGGCGCCGGGGCCGGCCCTCATTGGTCCGTGCCCGCCCCGCCCCTCAGGGGCAGTTTATAAAGTCAGCGCGCGGGCGCTGTGGGCTCACAGGGGCGCGCACTCCCGCGGGGCCGAGTTAGGGTCTCTTTTGTTGTCTCCCTCCATCCTGTCCTGACAGCCTGGCGTCGTAGTTAGATCTTCGTCGCTTTCCCGCTTTCTCCTTCCTTTGCAGTTCAGTATGCAGAAAACAGATGCCTCCCCTTCAGGGTTCCTGCCTCTCTCCCCGCATTTTGCCACGCAGGCCATCCACGCGGCCCAGGACCCCGATCAGTGGAACTCGGGGGCCGTGGTGCCGCCCATCTCCCTGGCCACCACTTTCAAGCAAAAGGCGCCCGGCCAGCACTCGGTGAGCCGGGCAGGGGGCCAGGCGGGGCGGGGAGGTGGCTCGGGGCGCCCCGCAGCCAGCCTGGGGTCAGCGCACCCCGGGTCACTTGGCGGGGGCAGGTCTGGAAGGGAACGGCTTGTGCCGCTTGCTGTAAGGGTTTGCACAGCGACTCGTATGATTTTTGGCGAACTGTCAATTTGGACACGAGGGCCAGAACTTCTCTGCATTACCTTTAGTAGAAAAAAAGAAAATTTAAAGATATCGTCAGGAGTTGATTTATAAAGAATTAAGGGTGTGAGAACTCACCCAGAATTAAGATAAATCCCCAGTAAGTATCTTATAGGGTTAATAGATGATATGTACACATTTATGTATGCATGTAAAATGTTTTTGTATGTAAAGTATCTGTGTATATAAAGTGTATTACATTGGCGACTGGTTTAATCCTAAGGACCCTAGTCTGAACTAAATTCTCATTTTTCTGATGTAACAGCTGAGATCTAGGGATGGTGAACTGCCAGCCTCAGGCTCCTAAATGCAGGAGCTGAGCTACATTGTGGTGTGCTCCCTGAGAGCAACCAGTTCACCTATTGCATGGTGAAGCGGTGTGGCTTCTCCAGCCTGTCCTAGAGGATGTAGGTTTGAATTGTGACTCCAGCTCTGCCGAGCTGGCTACCTTGACGAAGTTATCTAAGCTTTCCAAGCTTTAGGCTGCTCCTGTATAAATGAGAATAGTAACAGCAACCTGCATAAGTTGTTGTTATTTGTAAAGCTACAGTGTACATAATGATCACTTAGGGATGCATTGGCATTTCACATTTATACCATTTCCATTTGATCTTCGTAACAGCCAGTTCAGAGGGCAGGGCAGGTGTTAGGAAATTTTTTTTTTTAATTTTTTTTTTTTTTTTTTTTTTTTTTTTTGTGGCACCGGGGATTGAACTCACAACCTCGCGCCTGCCTGACAGGCACGTAAGCTGCTAAGCCAAACTCCTGGCCCTGGTATTTTGAGGCAGGGTTGCACTGTGTAGCTCAGGCCGGCCTTGCACTCGCGTTGTAGCCCAAGCTGGCCTCGAACTCACAACGCTCCGCCTACCTCAGCCTCCCGAGTGCTGGGATTAAAAGCGTGCGCCACCACGCCCGGCTTAGGTGTTAGGAAATTTTTACAGATGAAGAACTGCCCCAGACTCATAAATGACTTGTAAAGCTTATGAGAGAGCACTGTTGGTTAATCGCGTAGCTTTTGTTCTTTTTGCAGGCAAAACAGATGGGTCTTGGAGTATTTAAAGTTGCTGAGATTTGGAAGAAAGTAGTTCACTAAACTTTATAAGTCTTGAACTGTGGTTAATATTTGAAAGCCACTTTAAGGTGTTAAGTACAATTCTCATAGACTTTGACCTTTGTTTTCTGAGGTGAAGTTGGAATCAAAATGTGTACACAACATATCTTCCAAGCATACAGTTTGTCTTGTGCACAAGTTTACTGAATGTGTGGCTGTCCAAGCTTTGGAATTTAAAACAAAAGTTAATCATTCTGGTACAATAGGAGTCATGTAATGTTTTCAGAAAATAAGCAGGGATGATTAACTCTACAAGCTGCTGTTTATTGTGTTTAGAAAAATCAGTTAAGGGCACTACAGGGAATTTGAAGGGCTGCCCAAGAAACATCTAATTCTTCAGTTCCACTTGAAAATCCATTGCATAGATGAGGCATTTTGCTACTGAAGCCTGCCCTGACCCCCAGGTAAATATCTGTGGTGAAAATCTACAGAAGGGTAGGGTGCTCTTCTGTGTGTCAGTAGCCACATGAATCCCAGCACTTCCTTTCTCTCTGGTTGGTGACTCTGAGTTCTTGAGTGCTGAAGGTATCCGGGACCCTACAAAATAAATATGTCCAATCAGCTTGTGAGGAACAAGGAGACAACACTACAACACTTTTATAATTATTACTAATACAGGGAGCGCCTGAATCTGCAGCACAGGTGTCAAGAGTGAGTGTGCTTTGTTATGGGCTTTATGAGTGTGGGGGGGAATTATAGGTCTTTTCATCAGTGTGGGGGTCCTGGGCTTTAATGCTGGCTCTCTTGGTCCTGTGACATGGGTCTGCACTGGCCTCAAAGCACGTTTTCAGGATTAAGTAAATGACTGGATGAATGTGGATATTGTTGTATCATATGTGTAAAAGGATCATAATACAGATTTTAAAAAAAAGTGTTATGTGAAGATACTTTGCCATGAATTACTCTCTTATTTTTTGAGCCAGTTTGAAGAGCCAAGACCTGAAGACCCAACGCTTGTAGGGTCTGTTGTAGTGTCTTCTCTTTTTTTTTCAGTACCAGGAATCAAACTCACAACCTCACACTTGCAAAGCAGGTGCTTATGCTGCTGAGCTAAATCCCCGGTCCTGTAGGGTCTTCTTGTATGCTAATAGAACTTGTATCACTTACTTCTTAGGAAAGAAAATACAGAATTAAGGTTACTCTGTGGCTCAGTTAATTCCCTCTGTATCTCCTAGCCGGAATACTCTCATACTTCTAAGTCAGGACATAAATTATAGACACTAAATAACAGAAAGTTGTTACAGTAGGACAAATGCATAGCTGCTGAGATGTCTCTGTGAGGACACTGGTAATACATGTGGAGCTCTTAGAATGAACTCTTTTCTTCTCCTTCTCCTTCTCCTTCTCCTTCTCCTTCTTCTCCTTCTCCTCCAGGGTTTTGTGTATGGTCGCTCTGGAAATCCCACTAGGAACTGCCTGGAAAAAATAGTGGCAACGCTGGATGAGGCCAAGTACTGTAAGTGATGTAGATTTCACTGTCGAGTCCTTTTAAAATGCATAGTGAACATGCCAGAGACCTAGGAGGCAGATGGGGAAAAAGGAAGATTCACTCATTTACTACCAGGAGTGGGGGAGCACACCTGTCACCCTAGCACTCTGGGAAACTGAGGCAGGAAGATCACAAGTTTGAGCCCAGCCTGGGCAATTTGGCAACTTAGGGAGCTCCATTCTCAAAATTTATAAGTGTCTAGGGAAGGAGCTAAGTGGGAAGGTCCTGGGTTCAATCACCAGGGCCACACAGGGGAAACGAAGAGGAAGGGGGAAAAAAAGACAACTGGGTGTGAGCACTCACTGCTCAAAACTCAAAACTTGTATTTTACTAAGATACTGAATACTTTGCCTGAGGTCCCTCAGTTGACATCATATGCATATGTGTAATCATCAGGTAGAAACAGCAGACTAAAAGCAGCATTTACCATGGCTCTCCTGAGAATCCCTTGCTTACACACAGGAGCATTTGTGAGTGCAAATAAGTACAAATTCAGTTTTATAGCTCTACGCAGGAGATCATAAACTTTTTTAATATTCCAGTTCATGCACTTGATAATTTGTGCCTAAGGATAGTGGCACTGTGCCTTGGCCATCGCCAGCCACCCTTTATGATACGCCCACGGAGGCCAGCAATTGACTCCTTGTTTTCCAACAAGGAAAGCAGATTGTTATTAAATCATCTCTGTAGTCTTCATATAAATGACACCAAGTAAGGGCAGACGAATGCTTCTGCCATCTTTAAATTTATCAGATACATCTCAATTCTGATTCTGAGTTTCTTTAAAAATGTTTTCTTCCAGCCAGGTAGGGTGGGGTATTCCTTTAATCCCAGCTCTTGGGAGGTTGAGGCAGCAGGATCCCTGAGTGTTCAAGGCCAGCCTGGACTATATAACAAGACCCTGTCGCACACAAAAAAAATAATTGAAAATATTTTTTCTTTAAAATATTTTAACAAAATTTTATATGGATATTATATGTCATATCTGTCTTTGTTACATGTCTCTCATTGCGGAGACAAAATACCTGGCACTGAAAGTTAAAGGAGGAAAGATTTATTTAGCTCACAGTTGGTGGTGGTTTCAGTCCCTGATCAGCTGGCTCCAAGGCAGGGTGGCATGGCAGAGGGGCAATAGTTCGAGGCAACAGAAGACAGCAAAAGCAGCAAGAGCAAAAAGCAGGGAGAGCGAGCCCTTTTCCTCCCTTATATTGTAAGCAGGCTCCCCCACCCCCAGGGCAGGTGCAGCACTCACAGCGCCTCCTCTTGCACAGGATGAGGATGTTTACAAAGTAGAGATCCTGGTTCCCTGCTGTGTCCCTTAGTTAAGCTTCTCAGCTTCTCAAGTTGACACAATGTATCAGCCATGACACTATCCATATAATGAAAATGTGGGTCATGTCTTTGCTCTATTCCTCAAGTTCAAAATTTGTTTACTATTTTAAAACTGTAATTTAATGGGTAAGGAGCCTTTGTCTCAGGTTTTGCAAAGAATTATTTCTTTGAAGTACTTTATAGCAATGTTGTAACTAAGGCAGAATGGATGGAAGAGGAAGTACCTGCCATAGAGTGTGTGTGTGTGTGTGTGTGTGTGTGTGTGTGTGTGTCTTTTAAAGATCATTTATTCTTGACTGACCTATTGGAGAGACAGGGATGTTAAGTCATGTGAGTAGATTCTATAGGTGGCTTTTTACCCCCAGCTCTGCCTTTTTGATTTACTCCAACTCGATTTTATTTTAGGTTTGGCCTTTGCTTCAGGCTTAGCAGCCACTACGACGATTTTCCATCTTTTAAAATCAGGAGACCACGTGATTTGCATGGACGATGTGTATGGAGGTAGGTTACCCGCTCGTTCACACTGCACCAAGAACTTTAAGATAATGAAGTGAGCTTTGAATTATGTTAGCAAGAATGGCAATATTTTTTTTTTTTTTCGGCACCGGGGATTGAACTCATAACCTTGCACCTGCCTGACAGGCGCGTAAGCTGCTGAGCCAAACTCCCGGTCATGGTTTTTTGAGGCAGGGTCGCACTGTGTAGCTCAGGCTGGCCTTATGCTCACGTTGTAGCCCAAGCCGGCCTCGAACTCACAACGCTCCTCCTACCTCAGCCTCCCAAGTGCAATGGCAATATTCTTGATCACTAATTGTCTTTCAAAAGTACAGCTGGCTCAGACCTGGTAAATGAGGAATATCAACCCTTAGGGTCTGTGCCCTGGTTGTAAGAGAGATTGTTTAAGAATCGGGCATGGTGGGACGTATGTGTAATCCTAGCACTTGTGAAGCTGAGGCAGGAGGATCGCCATGAGTTTGAGGCCAGCCTGGACTACACAGCAAATTCAAATCCAGTCAGAAGGGGAAGTAAAAAGAATTAAGATGGGTTATGTACGTGTGTCCACTCCCTACAATTAATCTAACCATGATGTGCTGCAAACATAATGAAAACTTGTATTTAAGCTGCTGGAACGAGGACGTAGGACTTGATCAACTTTCAGATAAATTCCGCTCTAGAGAAGACCGTGAGGAAAGGGAGGTTGTTCTAGTGGTGTTTAACATTAACCCTCTGGTCCCTTCCTAGCTTTACTTTTTATTTTCGTTTCAGAGAACCTTTTGATGATCTGTTGAGAGCTGTAGAGAGCTCGCCCTGAAACATATTTAAGTTTACAACTGATATTTAGTGTTTTCATTTTACTGGTCTCACAGACTGGACCTCAAAGTCCGGAATGGATCCAAATTTAAGAATTCCCACTACTAAGAGTTAGTATGTTGGCTCTTCCTCTGGGTGGAGGAAGACTGATTTTTTTGTTTTGGTTTGGTTTTTTGAGACAGGTCTCACTATATAGTTCAGGCTGGCTTTGAACTCACTATGTAGCCCAGGCTGGCCTCGAATTCACAGTGATCCTCCCGCCTCAGCCTCCTGAGTGCTGGGTTGACAGGCATGAGCCACCACGCCCACCTGGCTGCAAGACTGATTTTTTTATTCAGAACAACAGAAAAAAATTTTGTAAGTGCGCATGTAAATTCCAAGTGCATCCACATAATTAAAATGTGACTCGTGGAATGTGATCATTTTATCTATCTCTTATCTGAACACAAAGTTAAATCTCTTAAGTTCCTAGAAGGACAGGACTTGTTCTAGTGATTATTTCCTGCCTCAGAAACTTGTGTATTGTTTTTGTATTTTATCTTGGGCCCTCATACTAGTTTTTTGAATTGAAATTACAGAGATCTCCAGCCATTGGTATCTATACTACGTTATAAAATCCTCATGACAGCAGGTGTGAAGGTGTCTCAAAAATGAAAACAAAGCAAAACAAACAAAAACAAAGCCCCAAAAAACCTTCTTGGCCAACAAAATCCTGAGACCTGCTGATTTTTTTTTTTTACCAATCCTTTACATTATTTTCCCAATCATATTACTTAGGGTCAGTCTATACAACATCAAAAGTCCAGTTTATCTTTGGTCATTTAGTTTTTTTTGTTGACTATCAGGACAAATGATTTTTCCTTTAAATTTTCTAAATATAAAAAATAAAGTCCAGTACAGTTTTTATAAAATAAATTATTCTGCATTAATGATTTGTCTTATTTCAAGATAAATAAAAATCCATTGGATTTACATTATCTGATTTTATCCATTAAAAGTGCTTTCAGAACTGCATAACAAAAGCATTGAGAAAGTACAAAGAATAGTATCTAAATGTTCTCTGCTACCAAAGAATAATAATTGACTAAATGTTTATTTTGGACATTTTATCAACATGAATTTACTTTAGATCTGGGTACTTAGAAGAAATTATTACACAAATTATTAATGTTTCAGGAAGCACTCCCCTTAGTGTTTGAAAACAGAGACTGGATATTTTGTTTGTTTGTTTTGGTTTTTTGAGATAGAGTCTCACTGTGTAGTTCAGGTTGGTGTTGAACTCACCATATAGCCCAGGCTGGCTTCCGACTCACAGTGATCCTCCTGCCTCAGCCTCCCAAGTGCTGGGATCACAGGTGTGCACCACCAGGCCTGGTGAGACTGGGTGTTTTGGAAAACATTTTTTGCAACCTATCTCCTTTTGTAGGGATCAAGTGTGTTTTATTTGACTGGAGCCTTGTTATTCTGTGCTATAGCAGAGAGTCAAGCCCCTTAACTAAAATTGCTTTTGGTTGCATTTTTATTTGTAATTGTCTTCTAACTTGACATGTTTATACCTGTAAGGAATGAACATTTCTTGATGCCTATCTTATCTGATTCTGTTCTGTCTCAGGTACTGGCAGGTACTTGAGGAACGTGGCTAATAAATTTGGATTAAAGATTTCGTTTATTGACTGTTCCAAAACCAAATTGCTGGAGGAAGCAATTACGCCACAAACCAAGGTAACCTCGTTGGCTTTCAGTTTTGCCCAACTTCTCTGTGATGTCTTGTTTTCATCATTTTTTGTTCACTGGAGGATAGAATTCAAATCTGAATAACAAATTTTATTACGAACCCTTGGAAACATCGACAAGATTAACAAAGGCTGGCATCTGGGTCCCGCAGGGATTAGGAATTGCTGCAGGAATTCTGGAGTGAAATTCCAACCTCGATTCTGGATTCCAGCGGGTGTATCAGGATGGGCAAGTCTCAGCGACTTCATTTGTGAGGTGGGGGTGACCGCACTGGTTTCTTCCGAAAGGCAGCTGTGACAGTGAAGTGCGATGATGCTTCTGACCCTCCTGGGGCGGTACCCGGAGGCCGGGCTGCCGGTGCCGCTTCTCTGCCCGTGGGCCGGGCGTGGGCACGGCCATCGCGCTGGCCTGGCTTGTGTGAGGCCCGCAAGAGAACAGAAAGGCTGTTTCTCCGGGCAGGAGCACGGTCCTTCGCCGCGGTGCCGGGCAGTGCGGGCAGCAGACCTCGCCGCTGCCGGGGGGCAGGACCACAGGAGGGGCGCTGCCAGACTGCGGGACACTCTGCACCGTGGCTTTTTCTGGGTGCCCGGGGGTCCCGCTGCAGTGACAGGCGCAGAGAACGGGCCACCAGCGGCCCTTGGCCCCGGGCTTGGGAGGCCTGCGGGCCACCAGAGGTGTTTTGTGCCCGAGTGAATAGCGGATGCAGTGCTCTTGCTTGGGGCCTCATTTAAATTCTGCAGGAGTGGAAAGGAGGGGCCTGGGTCTTTTACAAGTCCGCCCTTGCCAGCTCTTTTCTTTCTTTCTTTCTTTCTTTTTTTTTCTTTTGTGAAGGATTAACATTCAGAACTGTCCCCAAGGTGATACTGCACTGAATGCTAAAAAGGGAAAATCTTTTCTCGAAGAAATAATTTCTTTACAGAGTAGGACACGAGTTAGCTGTCAGTAATTAAGTTAGGTTTGTTTGTTGATTCATTTATTTGTTTTAGTACTGGGGATTGAACCCAGAGTTCTCACACTGAACTACATCTCCTGTTGCCCTCCCCTGCCTTTTAAAAATTTTGAGTTAGGGTCTAAATCACTAAACTGCCAGGGTTGAGGTTGAATTTGTAACCCTCCTGCTTCAGCCTCCCAAGACACTGAGATTATCGGTATGCTCCACCAAGGGTTTATTTTCAAGGGGGCTTTTTTTTTTTTTAATATCTTTTTTTGTTGTTGTCTTTTTGAGACAGGGTCTCACTGTGCCTTTCAGACTGGCCTTGAACTAACTTTGTAGCCCAGGCTAACCTCCTGCCTCAGTCTCCCAGGTACTGGGATTACAAGCTTGGCTTTTTAATCTTTCTTGACGGAAAAGATACTTAAAAAAAAAAAAGAAAAGATACTTATTAAAATAACTAGTCTAAAAGAGGGAAAGAAATTGTGATTATATTAAATTCTGTCCACAACACTTTATATAATGACTCTGTACTGACTTAATATATTTCCCCCTCTGAAATATATATAGATGTGTCATTTGAAATTGAATTCTAAAATCCATGTCAAAGCTGGGCATGATGGTACATGCCTGTAATCCAAGCACTCAGGAGACTGAGGCAGGAGGATTGCCAAGAGTCTGAGGCCAGCCTGGGCTACATAGTAAGTTCACAACTAGCCTGGACTACATAGCAAGACCTCGTCTCAGAAAATAAAAAAAAAAGCCCATGTCAAATCTATTTTGTAACTTTCTTCTTTTTTGTTATCTGTATATAATTCAAGATTTTTATAGAATGCCTATTATTTTAGCCACCTTACATTTTTCTGTATCAAAATTCTACAGTAGGGCATATATTCAACTACCTTCTTGCCTATTGAGTAGGAAGTTTTCTTTTTTTGGTACTGGGAATTGAACTCAGGACCTTGCACTTGCCAGGCAGGTACTTGTGCCGCTGAGTTATATCCCCAGTCTTGACGCAGGGAAATTTAAAAAGAATCATTAATCCCATTAAGCAGACAGCAGTGGAGAATATAACCCAGTGCGGTGGTACCTTGTTTAGCAAATAGCACTCTCTTTTCAGTGATTATCGGATACCCACTGTGTGTCCGGATGGTGGGGGGCTGGGAATGGGCAGGCAGGCGCCACTGTCCTCAGCGAGCTGCAGCTCTTTTCTGTCCGCACAGTCACTTCCCTCCTTCAGTCTGAGGCCCGGGATCGTCAAGTCTTAGGTCGTTATTTCTATCTTTTCTAGTCCATCTGTTATTATTTATAGTGTTAGAGATATTCTAGGCAGCATGGGAGTAACTCTCATTCATGAAAATTCTAGGATGTATTCTGATATGAGCTCTGTTACTTGTCCATTGACAAAATTTCCAGACACTGGACTGTGTTTTTTGAAAAATCCTCTTTTTTTTTTTTGTTGTTGTTTTTTTGAGACAGGGTCTCACTATGCAGTTCAGGCTGACCTTGTACTCACAGTGATTCTCCTGCCTCAGCCTCCTGACTGCTGGAATTACAGGCATAAGCTACCATGCCTGGCTCCTCTTTTTATTTTTTTTAATGGAAAATAATCATAATAGTTCAGCACTTTCTTTCTTTGATATCCATTATTTTATTTGGTCCGAACCACTCACTAGGATAAATATTCCCAGACCCATTATACAGATGTGGCCCCCGGGGGAGGCAGAGGCTGAGTTTCTGAGCCGAGGCTCTCGGGGGACTGGTGGGCGGGTGGGGCTGCGATGCGAACCTCCCACCCTCTGGTCCCTGGGGTTTTGCTCTCCCGTCAGAGCCTCCCCGCCGGTCACGGGGTCTGAGGCTGGTGCTTGTTCACGCCCTTTCATTAACTGCTCTCCCCTTCTGAATCACCCCAGCTGGTCTGGCTTGAAAGCCCCACCAACCCCAACCTGAAGATGGTTGACATCGCCGCCTGCGCGCACATTGTCCACAAGCACGGGGACATCATCCTGGTGGTGGACAACACCTTCATGTCACCGTATTTCCAGGTAAGTGAAAGTAGATTTTTTTTGTTTTGTTTTTTTGTTTTTTTGGCATGACTAGTGGACCACACAGCTATCCATAATTAGAAAAGGGAGACCTAGCAAATGTGAAAATCCTTATTGAACTTGTGAAATCTAATCATTTAATTGTAACTACTAATTCAGCAAAGAATTAAATTTGGACCTTTTCTACTATCCGTTAATGTCTTTTTTTTTTTTTTTGGCGGCACTGGGGATTGAACTCACAGCCTCGCGCCTGCCAGGGCAGGCGCTTAAGGCACTGAGCTAAACTCCCAGCCCTGGTTTTTTGAGGCAGGGTTGCACTATGTAGCTCAGGCCGGCCTTGTGCTCGTGTTGTAGCCCAAGCCAGCCTCGAACTCACAACGCTCCACCTACCTCAGCCTCCCGAGTGCTGGGATTAAAGGCGTGCGCCACCACGCCCGGCCGTTAATGTCTTTTGAAACCTTTTTTGCTGTCTTGTATGATATTTGTGTGTGTGTGTGTAGTCGTTGAGGTTGTATTTAGGGTCTTTCATTTGTAGTGAGCTGTATCCCTAACCATTTGTTCGTGTTTATTGTTGTTTGTTTTACTTTCAGACAGAATATCACTATCTAATCAGGTTGGCCTTGAACTCACTATTAACCCAGGCTGGCCTTGAATTCGGGGAGATTCTCCTGCCTCAGACTCTGAGTGCTGGGATTACAGGCATGTACCACCATGCTGGGCT
The DNA here is from genome assembly GCA_004363535.1 of Dasyprocta punctata. Classification (NCBI taxonomy): domain Eukaryota; kingdom Metazoa; phylum Chordata; class Mammalia; order Rodentia; family Dasyproctidae; genus Dasyprocta; species Dasyprocta punctata. The sequence continues at coordinate 7,363 of RJWM01023039.1, read as the reverse complement.
TGGTTAGTTGGTTGGTTTTTTGAGACAGGGTCTTTTTGTAGTTCAGGCTGACTGGAAACTCAGTGTATTTCCTGGTCTTGATCCTCTTGTCTCAGCCTCCTGAGTTCTGGGACTATAAGCCTGTGCCACCATGCCTGGCTCCTCCCTGTGGTTTAAAAATATTACTTTTTTAAATTTTTTTTTTTGCGGCACCGGGGATTGAACTCACAACCTCGTGCCTGCCAGGGCAGGCGCTTAAGGAACTGAGCCAAACTCCCGGCCCTGGTTTTTTGAGTTAGGGTCGCACTATGTAGCTCAGGCCAGCCTTACGCTCACATTGTAGCCCAAGCCGGCCTTGAACTCACAATGCTCTGCCTACCTCAGCCTCCCGAGTGCTGGGATTAAAGGCGTGCGCCACCACGCACGGCTACAAAAATATTACTTAAGTTAAATATTTTCAGCTCTTTTAAAATGTGTAAACCTTTTGAACATATGACCTTACTATGTCATTGTATCTGCAAAGCCTGGGAAATAGTAGATACTTGAATATCTGTTTGGTTATAAAACAGTTTTTGATCACTCACGCTGAGAGTGTTTTTATACACATATTGAAGGTTAGTCACATAAAAACCTTTTTTCTTTTTTTAATTCAATGTCTTGCTACGTAATTCATAGAAGTCATGCTTATCCTCCTGCCTCAGTTTCCTGAATGCTGGGATTATAGTAGCCATGTGTTACTACACCTTTCTTTTAAAATTAAGTTCCTACCTGTCTAAGCTGCTAAATACTTGTAAAAGGAAAAGCTCTACTCTGTGGAGTGGCAGTATATGTCACACATACTATTTTTCCATTTCTCTTTCTTTCTTTCAATTTGTAATTGTCCTTTCCTCTGCCTGCATAGACTGTGACTAACCTCTCTGTCGTTGACTTCTCTGTGTCAATAACTTACTTGTACTAGGAGTTTCTACCTCATTGGCTTTGCATCATAACTAAGTGTTTATTGTGCTCCTGTCTTGTCTGTTTGGGCTGCTATGGCAAAATAAATGGGCTGGCTTAGAAACAGAACTGCGTACTTAACAGTTCTGGAGGCCAGGAAGTCCAAGATGGAGGGCCCAGCAGATCTGGTGACAGCAAACTTTGGGCTTACAAGATGGTATTTCCCTGTGCCTTTGCAGGCTAGAAGAACCCAAACAGCACTCTGGGGCGTCTTTCTGTGTCTGTCTGTCTGTCTGTTCTTCTGTCCATCTGTTCATCTCTCTCTCTCTGGATTCTCGGTACGTATTCCAGGCTTGCCTTGAACGCATCATCCTCCTGCCTTAGCCCCTTCAGTGCTGGGTTTCCAGGCGTGTACCACCACGCCCCGCTCTCAGGGGCTTTTCTTAGGCAGCCTCCCATTCCCTTCTTCCCTCGTGAGCAAAGAGCCCACGACCTCGCTGGGTAGGGCTCAGCATGCACCTCCCCGAAAGGATCTTTTTTGCATTTACTCCCCCACATTCACCTCCCCTCAGCACAAACCCTCTACCATCTTCCCTTCTTCTTTTCTTCTCAGCTTCCTGCACCCCAGTTGCTTTCTCTTTTGTTCTTTTTGTTAGATGACTTCGCAGTCTGTATGACCCTCTTGTCAGCCTTTTCCTTTTCCTTATTTTTAAAATATTTTTATTGATTTGTTTTTATTGGCCCGTGTTTGCAGTACATAATGCTTGCACTCTTTGTGTGGAGTTGGTGTCTGTGCGAAACACACCTTAATTCTCTTTTCATCCCCTTCCGCTGCCCTCCCTCTGTCTCTTGAGATTCTGCTTATTTGCAAAAGATCTGTCTTTTTACTTCCTATTACCTATCTTTTATTTTACTCTTTATTTATAGAGAAGCCATGTGATATTTAAGCTTGTGCATCTGATTTATTTCACTGGACTCCATGGTCTCAGGGTGCATCTGTTCTCCTACAGATGACTCAAGTTTATCCTTCTTTGTGGCAGCGTAGTACTCCAGCGTGTCAGATACCACCCTTCACCCGCTGACTGGCACATGGGCTGCAGCACACACTGCGCTGTTGTGAGCTGTGCCCTTCCCCATCCTGTCCTCCCTTTCCTCACAGTCACCTGGCTCCATTTCCCTTCCCGGGGAGGAGTTACCTTGTCTTTGCTCTTCCCTCTCTGCTGCCCTCGTACCCAGTGCACTTCCTCTATTTCTTCCTCACCCTGCAGAGCCCCCACGACCCCTCCTCGTTCCTCCAGATGTCTGCAGTTCAGTGCTTCCCCTCCCGCTTCTCTTCTGGGTCCCTGCGGGTGACTGGGGCGCTGCCCCTCCCCTCCCCCGCCTCCACTCTTTCTGTGGGACTGGCCTTTGATTTTATTTTTATTAGTGCAGTGCACAGTGACCCCCTTCATCCCGGGGCGCTGGTGCATGGACAGAACACGGCTTAAGGTTTTATGCACCCCCACCGTATTCAGGGACCCCGCCGCCGTGTTTTATTTTGTTTTCCTAACGCACTTTTGGGCTCCATGTGGCTCATGATGTGTCTGGCTGCTTTCTCGTGTCGGGTGAAAACTGGTTTCCAGGTGAAAACCTCCTGGCCTCATCTTTACGGCCCAGGCGATTTTCAGCCTGGGATTCACTTACTCACCCCATCAGGAAAGTTAACGCGGTGTCCGCAGGCTTCAGCTAGGGCCCTGTGAGCTGCGCACTCCCCAGGAGATGGCCTGCGTTATTTTCGCCTGGCCCCGCCTGTGGTGCTCACCCAGCCTCACCCTCTGTCTCCCGCTACGGCCGGTAAAACAGGTCCAGTTTTTCTGCCTTTCTGAAACCCACAACGGTTTTCCCTGCCAAGGATTAGAATTCCCTTTCTTCCCATTTGGACTCATTCGACCTGAATTCATCAGAACCGCCCTCTCCCCGGCAGGCACCAGGCTGTTCTGGAAAGGTCCTTTCTCTGTTTGACCTGAGGGGAAACTGAGAATACTCTCTCCCTCTGCCCGGATCCTGAGTGGCCTATAAGTCTCTCAGAAAGCAAAATGCATGGACCCGCGTGCGTCTCTGGAGAGCGGTCGGGAACGGCCTGGCGGCCGGTCCTGGCCCTGCTGGCATTTAGATCTGAGTGATTGGCCTCATTTTTTTGTATTTGCTCAGTGAGATACATGCAGGCACTGGTTTTATTGAGCTAGGGAAAGTCTTCCCTGAGGAACTGCCCTGGTCAGGTCAAGGATTTAGCAGGGTTCTTGGCAAGCAATGAGATGAGCAGACGTGAGGTACTGGATTTCACTTTCTCTTGGAATGTGAAGTTTACAGAAAGCTCCCGCTAGGGGAGCTCACAGCGTCACCTTGTTGGATGGCATCACAGGGCGGGTGCTCCAGGCAGCGCCTCAGACCCCACTTCCGTATCACTCTCAGGGAAAGGGGTCCACAGAGACCTGTACGACTCCCTTCCAAAACCAGACAGCGCTGGGGAGGTTCAGAACAAACAGGCAGGCGTTTTACAAGAAAAGGAGGGTGGGCGTGGTGTGCCTATAATTGCTGCACTCAGGCAGGCTGAGACAGGAGGATCACAAGTTTTAACCCAGTTGGACAACTTCCTGATTTCGCGAGACTGTTTCAAAATGGAAATGGAAAGGGTTGAGAGAGAGGCTCAGTGCAAAGGTTGAGTCCTCAGGATGGAAAAAAAAAAAAAAGAGAGAAAGAAAGGAAAGGAGATGAAAGGAAGGAAGGGAGGGAGAGAAAAGATGGAAGGAAATGTACATGAAAGTACGTTGATAATGTGTTATTCAGTGGTGACCTTAACTCCCACTGTGAACAAGGATATTTGGAGACTAAAGGAGTCATATGCATCAAAATCAGGCAGGAGAAAAACCCAGCCAAGTTTCTTTACAGGGGACTTTATACTTGTAAAACTGGTGCAGTAAAAGAGTCGGTGAGGGTTCATATCATGGTGCACCGAGTGTGGATACTCACAGAGCACCTCGGAAAGTTTTAGAGATTAAAAACGTAAGCAGGGCAGTGTGTGTCCGCTTGGCGGGCCAATTGCTGAACCACTCCACACGCGGACTGTGGGGTCACGTGTGCCCGCGGCTACGGCAGCAGGGAACATCTTCAAAGCCCGGTCCGCAGTGGCTCTGGCTGCGCAGAGCCGGGGGTCTGGATGCCTCGTCTCTGCCCACCTTGTGCTCTCAGGTTCCATAGGGGGCCCAGGATTTCATAGTTTTATGTTTATTTGGTGAGAGTCAAAGAGGAAGACATGTCGTATCCGGGATTTCTGCAAAATTTTAAGATAGGCAAATATTCTCAAAGTTCCTAATGGACTAGGTTGGGAGTAGAATTTAACAGTTGTAAGTAGATAACAAAACATATTTTCAAATGGTTTCTCGTGTAAAAGAAAAGCCTTCTTTGTCTTTTAGCGGCCTATGACTCTGGGAGCTGATATTTGCATGTATTCTGCAACGAAGTACATAAACGGTAAGATGCGCCCAGCCTACTTCCTGAGTGGTCTTTTTAGGGTTGGGTAGTTAGCATAGGAGTTGACATTTTAATCCTTTTTCTTCTCTCATGATGTAGGTTTTATCTGTGACTCATGTACAAATATATATATAAATATACATATATATTTTGATTAATAATAGGATTTAATTTATAGAAGGCAAAACTATGCTCAGGATTCAGGAGGAAAGGGTTATAATTTACTGTCAAAGATTAGGCTTTTACCCTTGGAAAGAAATATTTAGTTCTTACACTTTTTTTTTTTAAATCTTTTTGTTTTCTTACATGCTTTTTATTTTATTGCTTTAGGAATAGGTTTTGCTCCTGTCTAGTTGAATAAATTTTACTTAAATTTCTTTTAGAGGACTTTTTTCCCTGAGAATTTTTTTTCAAAGGAAAGTTACATTTTGGAAATGAGAAAGTGAAGAACATAAATTCTTCTCCCCATGAACGATTTTGCTTTGCTGTAGGTCACTGCGATGTGATAATGGGCTTAGTGTCCGTGAATTCTGAAGACCTCAATAGCCGACTTCGTTTTCTGCAAAATAGTAAGTATTGAAAAAACAGAGCCAGGTGTGGTGATGAATGACTGTAATCCTGGCATTTGGGAGGCTGAGGCGGCAGGATCACCATGAGTTTGAAGCCACTCTGGGTTACATAGTGAGTTCAAGGACAGCCTGAACTACACAGAGAGACCCTGTCTCCAACCAACCCCTCCCCCCATCACCTGAAGGACTATTTATCTTCATGGTTGAAAATTTGATACTTTGGTGCTTTTACTTAGTTTACAGGAGATTCATCCCCTTCCCCCTTTTTAACATTTTTTGTTTTTGAGACAGGGTCTCACTATGCAGTTCAGGCTGGCCTTGAACTCACTGTGTAGCCCAGACTGATGTTGAACTCAACAAGAATCTTGCTGCCTCAGGCTTCGGAGTGCTGGGATTATAGGCCCTGCTCCTCTCTCTCTCTCTTTTTTTCCCTATTTTTTTGAGACAGTGTCTCGCTATGTAGTTTAGGCTAGCTTTGAACTCACTATATAGCCCTGGCTGGCCTCAAATTTGCAGCAGTCCTCCTGCCTCAGCCTCCCAAGTGCTGGGATCACAGGTGTGCACCACCCTGGCTAACCCAAGATATGCTCACATCACAGCTCTGGGGCCGGTGCCGTCACCTTTTGACTGTTACCTGTGCATCCGTGGCCTCAAGACTCTGCAAATACGAATGGACAAGCATTTCCGCAACGCAATGGCCGTGGCCCGGTTCCTGGAATCCAACCCCCGGGTAGAAAAGGTTGTTTATCCCGGTATGTTGATCCGATTTCTTTTTTTCTTTCCTTCCCTTTCTTTTTTCTTCTTTTTGTTTTTTTCTTTCTTGACACAGGGTCTTGCTATGTAGCCCATGCTGGCCTCAGATTTGCAGTAATCCTCCTGCCTCAGCCTCCAGAGCGTAGATTACAGGTGTCCCCTCCCCTGGCTTGTTGATCTGATTTCTAAGCAACTACAGCCTTCTACTAGGACTTTAAATGTCATTCAGAGCTCCCTGATCATGTGACATTTATTTATTTATCTTTGTGAGACAAAAGTCTCACTACACAGTTGAGGCTGGCCTTGAACTCACCTCATAGCCCACGCTGGCCTCAAACTCGCAGTGATCCTCCTGCCTCAGCCTCCCGAGTGCTGGGATTACAGGTGTGCACTGCCACGTCTGGCCTCATTTATTTGTTAAGGTAGGTGTTTTCATATATATTTGGCTACTTATTTATTTATTTATTTTTCTTATTGGTAATAGAACCCAAGGCCTTTGCACTAAGCTACATCCCCAGCTCTTTTTAAATTTTTAAATTTTGAGACAGGGTCTCGCTAAGCCAATAAATTGCCCAGGCTGAGCTGGAACTTGTAATCCTCCTGCTTCGGCCTCCCAGAAAGCTGGGATTCCAGGTGTGTGATCCCAGGCTCCACCTGCCCGTTTATTATGTGGCTGTGTGGCGCTGTGGGGAGCAGACCGATGTGGTCTCTGGTCTAGTGGACGCTTGGGAGTTAGGGAGCTCGCCTTTGGTCCTCTGCACTCCTGTGATGGTCTTTAGCATTCGGGCTGGTGTGCACCGAGTCCCAGGGCACACCACTGTGCTTGTCAGGAGCTTTGTTTGTGACCTTGTTACTTTGCCATTCAGCACTAGTCTCCCTTTAATCCGGGAGACGTTTGTCTCACTGAGACTTGGACTTAGGTGCCTCAGTTCCCCCGAACTCTCTCTTTTAAATCTCTCCCTACCTTTCACATCTACAGGAGCTCTGTGAAATTAGCAGACTTCATGTTACTTTTAAAAATGTAACTGGTTGTAGTGCCGCATGCCTGTAACCCCAGTACTCGGGATGCTGAGGCAGGAGGATTGTTGTGAGTTCGAGACCAGCCTGGGCTACAAAGTGAGCTCAAGGCCAGCATGAATGGCATAGTGAGCTCCTGTCTCAAAAAGAAAAAAAGAAAAAGTTTATTGTACCTGGCTTTAAACTGTGGTGATTTTAGGCTAACCATTTTATAAAGATCCTTTTGAAGTATCTCTCTGTGTAGTCCTAGGGATAGCTGCTATCGGGGACCTCGCCAAGATCTCCAGTCTCCAAATGAGTGTACGGCAAAGGCGTAAATAAATGAGACATGTAGTATGATTTTAGGGCTCCAGGAGGATCAAACCCCTCTGCAGAGTTCGAGACTCTGGGGGCTGAGATGAAGAGCTTCTCTGGGCGGCCCATATTTACTAGGTTTTCAAACAAAGAGAAGGGATACTGAGGAAAACGCAGGAACTGAGCAGGACCTTGGGAGTCGCTTCAAGGACTTCTCCAAGTAGTAATTGTGCCGATTTAGGAGAACCGTCTTATCTCCATGACGACATGCATGGTGGGAGTGAGACGGCAGGAGTGAGAAGCCC
>RJWM01023038.1:0-31853 GCA_004363535.1 Dasyprocta punctata | reverse complement strand
TGATTTATGTGACACTTAAACCCCCACATAGGATCATACAGAGCAGGGCTGCTCATCACAGGGTGATAATCCTGTATGACGCAGCTGTACCCCCAGTGGAACTCACAACCTCCCCAACCCCAGACTCAGCATGTCTTTAAACCCTCCTGCACAGTCCTAGGCCATCAGCAGCATAGGCTGGTGACCAAAGATAGAATTATGGTAACTTAGTAAGATTTCATCCAGCACGGAAGCTTTTAATAAGTCAGAGTGGTAGGAAGACACTCAACAGTTGATTTACAGCCTCTTGGCTGGAGTCAGCCAATTGCTTCTCAGGTGGGATCACTTAGGCAAGAATATATTTCATGAGTGGTTTTAGCCGGCTCTGAATTGGGAAGGGGAATGAACTGCGTCTACCCATGCAGCCTGAATTTCTGATTAAGAGCTTGATGCACAGGAGTCATTAACAAGTACATCAGAACATGTAGAACCTTGTAAAGCGAGGGAACAGCCACATTCAGGTTACAAGCCTACAGTTCTCTATTGTATGAGGTAATTATTACATGAATCAAAATCCTAACTCCAGCACATAGGGCCCTACTGAAAGGAGGATTTCAGAAGTAAGGAAGTCTGGACTGCTGTGTTTCTTCACTTCATCTTTTGCCACATTGTTCCTTCCAGTTATCAGAAGACTAAAGAACAACCTCAACACAAAAGATAAAAGTGATAGGAGGCAGCATAGGGTTTTGTTCACCAAATATTCTAGCTGAGGATTTTTTTAGGGAGAATAGTCCAGCTCAACTAGACATTCCCAGGGGCTCCCTCATGCTTCTCCTGTGGCTTCCAGCAACATGTAGGACAATGTAGAGCCACCTGGACCTCTCACCACTGAGAAAGGAGCCCTCACTGCTGGTGGCTGGCTATAGGAATGGGTGGTCCTTTCTGCTGGGGAGAGAGGGGGCCTGTTGGAGAGCAAAGGGGCAGAAAGACAGAAGGCTGAAGAATTTGAGGGTAGAGTAAGTGGCCCAAGAACTCTTCTGGGATATAAAACCGAAGAGAATAAAATGAGGATTTATTTTATAGGTCATAAATGAGTAACCAACTGGGTTTCCCTTCTTACTCTTTCAAAATAGTACATGAAGGATGGTTTTACTTTTCATTATTTTGGTTGTGATGCACACTTCTTAAATGCAAAATGAAGGACTGACTGGGCCACATGCTTATCTGGTGTGTATCCAGGTTAGTGTAACAGGGATAAAGTTAGATCGTGCATCTGGATTAAAGTAATAATAATAACAATAACGAACAGGGGTGGTTCAGACATTCCAAAACTTGGCACTATCATTGGAAAAGGACTGAGGACTTGAACTTCTTTTAAAAATAGTAAGAGAGGGCTGTCAAGAAAATTAAATGCAATATAAGGTGCATCCAAGTGGTGTGTTTAACAATAAAGGGACTAAAGAGATGACCTCAGGATTGAAAATTTTCCTCAAGTTCTAAGGACTATTATATACAAAGTGGAAAAGAAAGATGTGCCTGTTGTGGTACACAGGAAAGAGTAAGAAGCAAAGGATGGAACATATTAAAAAAACATAACCCTACTCCCAGTGAAAAGACATTTCTAATAAATTCCTACTCAACCCCAATAGCTCAAAGATTTTAGCAATTCTTAAACTACCACCTCCAGGCAGTTTGCAAAGTCACACCAGGTAGATTGATGTAAATTATTCATTAAAACTAATAATCACTTATTGGATTTTATTTTATAGACATAATTTCTTTATGTCGTCACCTGTACTAAGCAGAAGAAAACAGAGTACTTAACTCTTTTTTGTCTGAAATACATGAAAGTACAATGTTTTCCCCATCAGATCCCTTCACTAAACATCCCAGTGTCACTGGCTATGATTCAGTTTCTCAAAGTCTGGCCTAAGAGCTTTTCTTTTCTTTTCTTTTCTTTTTTTTTCTTTGTCTTTTTCAATTTTAGTAAAATTTGTTTTCCCTTCTTTGAAATAGACAAGTATTGGTCTCTCCAAAAGCAACATTCCTGTTATTCCCATAAAGAATGTCCCTGCTTTACACTGGCATCAGCTGTGCCCAGTGCACAGACTTCCCACTTCACTGACCCAGGCCCTGTGACTCAGCACTGTGCCAGCAGGAAGAGGAGTCCCTGCAGGGGCCCAGATGTCTCCCTCTACAGGAGGTGGCAGGGAATAACTGTGTGACCTAAGGACAAAGGATTGTCTGCTGAGTAAGGACTCACGGTGGGGCCAGCAACCCCAATGCCTGGGTCACCGCGGCTGCCAGGAGAGCCAGGAATTCCAGGTACTCCTCGGTCCCCCTAGAAAGAGAAAAAGATAAGATAGAGAGGTCAGCGCTGGGAAGGAGAGGGGCAGGATGCAGGAAAAACCATGCTACTCCCAGGAAGTTAACTGGGACTCCATCAAACCCTCTTCCTCCACCTGCCCTATGGGTCATTCCACAGTCCACTGAAGAAGCCCATGCTCATGTGTCCAGTACAGCATGGACCCCAGTTGCCAACCTTAAAATAAGGCTGGCTGTCCCTCAACTTTGACCATGGCTCCAAATATAATTATAATACCATTATCTGCCCCACAGGGTGACTACAGTCCAAATGTACCATGCTTTCCCTAGACATATCATACCTCCATCCCAATCACACATGTAATCACCTTTCAATTCAGAACTCAAATCTCCAGTCAACTAAGTCATCAATTTATCAAGAATTTACCAATACTACATTTTGCAGGCATGGCACTGAGTGGCCTGAGAAAGACTGAGATAAGACCTCTGCTTCAAGCACAAGGGTTAGTAATGTGGACTTGGGGACAGAGAGTTGGATTCATGTTCTACCTTCAACCTTCATAAACTGTTGATTTAAGAAGTGGCAAGTGCCTTGAAGTGTATGATCAAAAAATACGATGAATGTTAAAAATATTTTTTAAAATATTTTATAAGATATTTTTATTAATCCTCCTCAAAATTCTGTTTGAACAAACTTCTAAAGCAGTTCTGGAAGCCCCCTCCCCTTGTGTCTTTAGTTGTACTATCGTGGCTGCTTTGACGTCCTGAACAGATTCAAAGCATTTACCATTCATGGTCATTTTAACTTTGCAGAAGAGCCATGGTGCCACTCAGAGTTAATTTGGTAGGTGAGGACATACTGCAACATTTTGGTGAACCTGCCTTTCTGTTGGATGGCACTCAGCAGCAGCATTCACCATATTTCTTCATCACACTTCTTAAGACATAAAAAGGAATTTACAGAACTGTTTCAGACAGTGGCAAGAACAATGAGATAAGTGTGTTTGAAGTAAAAGAGATGGAGGGAAATGTAAGGCAATGTCTTTTACTGTGATTTTTTTTTTTAAGTTTAAACCTTCACTGTATAGTCTGAGCACACCTCACACCCAGGTGGTGACTAGGAGTCGTCAGGCTAAAAGGTGCTGCGCCCACCAAATGAGATAAAGAAGGAAAAAGCGCCCAGCATGGAGCCTGGTGCACACTTGGCACAAACCTGCTATGCATTTGCTGCTCGCATCCCTTGCCATTCTGGACTGGGTGGGAAAAGAAGAGAGGAAGAGGACAGAGAAAAAGGGAAGAAGTTTTGTTTGCATTTCCTGAAGAGGAAAGCTAGATACAGCCATATGTTTCCACAATTTCAGTGCCCTCAATCTTTAGAAATAGACATTGATCCTAAATCAAAAAGTATCATTTGTGCTGACAGGCTACTTCAGTCTTTGGTTCACTCCTTTTGTATAAATTCTCATATGGTGTTCCAGTTTTGTTTTGTTTTGTTTTGCTTGAGGTGCGGAACACTTTGCCAGACTCACAGTAAACATTAAGAATGTGGTCTAAAACATACATGCACCCAACAGTTCCGTGTGAGAGACTGTTCTCCTGCACCTGTGAGGTCAGCTGGACCACAACCCACCCTGAAACAGAGGTGGCAGCTGAGATTACGCCAGTCACCAAATATCCCTGGGCTTGGTTAACTCATATGACAAATGGAAACAGCCTCAGAAGCTGGTATGAAGAGTTATGAGAGGATATGTTGAAAGGTGATTGAAGGTAAAACTCAACATTGCTAGGCCACATACTGCTTCATTAAGAATTAAGTTTTTAAGCATTGTTCAAAATTTTTCACTAATAAATAGCCTAACCCCTACCCATCATCATTTCAACTGAACCTTTAAAAAAAAAAAAAGCTTTCAAGATGGCTAGCTTTTCCTGCAGTGTGACTATGACTTGGATGAGAACCTAAAGTCTATGTTTATTCAGCTCATGCTCTCTGATTGTTCACTACAAGCAGCAATTTGGGCTCCAAGCTCCACCGATGACTTAGGTGTGAGGACTGCAATTGTCACTACTCAGTGCTGGGCCCTGAAACAAAGTGTCCTTCATGTGGATAGGGAGGAACAGGGTTAGCAAAGTTCTCCCAAAATGTCAGAACCGAGATCTGCATCCTTAATGAGCCTCCTTCAGCACTGTTCCTTCTCGACCCTTTCACCCATGGTGGCCATGCTACCTGCCGCTCTTGATCCCTGGGAACCACAGCGTCCCCCACCCCCCCCATTCTTTCCCAGTAGTTTCTTCATTTTTTTTTGTAAATTCTCAGTCAGTGCATTCTATTGCTTTAGAATAACGTGGTACGGCTGGTTCTGGAAAGTACACAATGCCTGGAATCATTAGGAAATCTAATTTGTATGTATGAGGAGGGCAGGGAAGGAAGGAGGCCCAGAATTAAGACAAATATGGAAACACAATGAACTAGGAAGGAATACAATCTGCAATTTATATGTCACCAGCTCATTCTGACAGTGGAGTGAGTCAGGTAGGGAGATCTCAGGTCTCGAAGTCCAGGTCCAGGACAAGTTCAAACTTGTTCCGTAACCTTGGGTAAATCTCATAAAATCTCTGCACCTTAGGAATCTCATCAAGAGAATAACAATATAATTAGATTCTACAAATTCTCATATATCTTATGGGGAGTCAATTAAAAGGTAAATAACTGTACGTAAGATCATTAGTACATTAAGCACTCCAGTTATATTATTAACACTTTATTAGAGAGTTAACAGACAGAAAAGTGTCAGAGAAATCTATGTCCTTTTGCACCTTGGCTCTTGTTTTAATTATTTTAAAGCAGGTTTTCCTTTTGCTGTTTTCTGTTTTAGCCAGGTTCCCTTTCTCTTCTCAAGGCCAGCAAACTCTAAACTCTGTATGTAAAGTCATGCAAACAACTTGATCGGTATTCTACACTATTTGTCTACACCTCTGCTTCTTATGCAGATGACTGACTTTGCTGGGGATGCTCGTCTAAACAGGTTCTAATCTTCCAAGCACCTTCTCATGCACTGAACTAATGCAATCATCCGATTTTCACTTGCTTCTGTCTGCTCTCCTCTTTTATCTTCAGGCAGACATTTGTACACTTCTTCATTAACTTTAACACACAGCACCCCATTGTCCATTTGTCTAGCTTACCATCTGACTTCTCTGTAAGTGGCTTAAATGTAGACTCTCAACTTATTTGTTCATTCAATAAATATTTATCAATAACCTAAAATAAGTCAGAGTCTAGGTGGGGCATCTCTGTGTCCACCGTGTACAGTTTAGGGTCAGGAACTGTGGCAGCTTTTACTGACTATTTCCTGAATACAGGAACAAGTTCTCCCCCATCAGGCACATTGCATCAGCACTGAATTCAGCCTTTCACCAAAATAAGCTTTTTCCAGAGGAACGGGCAGAATGCAGAAGCCTCTGCTGGCCCAGCTGGCAGCTGAGTCACTGAGTGTTTTTCTGCACAGGGGTCAGATCTGGCCCCATCTGTGCCTGTGCGTGTGTGTGTGTGTGTGTGTGTGTGTGTGTGTGTGGTCTATTGTGATGCTAGCAATTCCCCCAAGAAACTACTTCACAGTTTAATGAAGAGACACTTTGAGAAAATGGCCCCAAGAAGACAGTAAAAGATGTCAGTGCTCTGTCAGCAGAAGCAAGAAAGCTAATGGGTAAAATGGAAAGAGGCACATGAGCTAAAATCCATAGCACAGGGTCCAGAGCAGAAATCTGTGGGGTGTTCTGGCATTCTGGAAGGAGACTGACATTTACAGAGCAAAAATTCTGTATTATAAGATCATTTGACTCCTGAAGAGCCTTTTTTGGTGTCAATTTTTCTTTACTCCTTTATACAGATAAGGTTCAGGAATTCTGAGAAAGACAGACACATCTGCATTCAGGTCATCTGTCTTGTAGGTAGGTGAGTTGGGATTCTAACCCAGGTCTGCAAGCAAATGCCATTCAAGAGCAGAGAGACATCTTTAAGGGTTTCTTGCCTGAGGATATACCCAAAAGTGTTACAGACATCAAACCACAATGACACATATATGCCTGTGTTTATAGCAGTACAATCCACAACGGCTAAGCTCTGCAAACAGCCCAGCTGTCCATCAACAGATGAATTGATATATACACACTATAAATATACACAGTGGGCTATTCTTCAACCGTAAAGAAGAACAAAATTATGTTTTGCAGGTAAATGGGTAAAACTTGATATCATGTTAAGTAAACTAAGTCAGACACTGAAATTTAAATATTGCACAGTTTCTCTTATATGAGAAACCCAAAATTAAAAGCAAAATAAGAATGGTATGAAAATAAAAGGTGTACTTTTGGAGATAGGGAAGGGGATCAGAGGGAGACGGGAGAGTAGAGAGGGAGATAGAGATTGAAAATGATCAAGATATGCTATATAAATGTACCAATTCTCCAAGACAAATGTAACCATTATGTATTGCAAATATACACTAAAAAGTGGCCAAGAAGGGCTGAGGATGTGCCAATACAGGCCTCAGATTGATCCCTCCCTTGACTCTGTAAAGGATCCTGGTTATGGATTATACCTAGATGTTCCTCCAAAGCCTCATACGCTTATAGGTGGGGCTGTTTGGAACTGGCTGGATCTAAGGTGCGTGATACTGGGATTAAGGGTGTGTGGTATTAAATTAGTCCACCACCGAGTGGAACTGGCAACACCCAAGAGGCTAATAGCCTGGATGGGATAAAAGGGAAAGGCAGGCTGGCTGGAGATGTTGCTGCTGCTTCTTGCTCCTTGCTGCCTTCTGCACATCATGCCATGAACTGCTTCTCCTCTACGATGCTCCTCTCTCATGCCTCCCTGCCTTGGATCCAGCTGACTCTGGACTGAAACCTCTATCAACAGTGAACTAAAATAAACCTTTTCTCTTTACCTTTGGGTGTCTCAGATATGCCAGGCATTTTGTCTCAGCAATGCAAAATATAACCAAGACATGACTCATTTAACATCTGTAAGGCCCTGATTGGGGTGGTAGAAGGCACTGTCTCTGAGATCTTTCTCCATCTCTCCCCTCATTTTCCCATCTCTACATTCTTTCTTTTTCTCCATGACGAAACCCATCGATCAACTAAATACTTTGCTGAATCCCACCTTAGTTTCTCAATGTCATGCTATGAAAGCTCTATTTCTAAACCACAATATAGCTTATGAATTTGCACAATATCCACAGTGGAATAGGTGACTTATTTACTCTCACATTTGAAGTAGGAGAAACATTGTCCAAAGGGGCAGAATGATATACCCTGAGCCCTGTGGATGTGAGACTGGTTGGTCTGCTGGCCTGGGTTAGTGTCTTCACACTCCTCACCCTGGGATAGAGACTCTCCAACCTTTAATGAGGCCTTCACTCACTTCCCCTGGGGCTTTCCCCGGCAATACACTTGCAGATTGGAAATAGTCTCTCTTGATGCCTACATTTGGGCTTGGCTACAAACCTACAGCAGAACCCATGGGGCAATCAAATAACAAGGATTATAAATATTTATTGAGCATTTGAGTATATCAAGTACTATGCTAGTATATTTTTATTTGTATGACAAAATTTTTCCCCAACTCTGCTTAGAAGAAAGGTAGCAACATGTCCTATGAATTTGAGCTGAGGGAATAAGGTCAGTGGATACACAGTGTGTTAAACAATAAATGCACAGGTTATCAATGTATAAATGAAGGGGTGATTCACTGTAGAGTTGACCTCAGGACACTCCTTACCCACTCAGGAAAAGTTTTGATAAGAACATCCTGTAATGTGAAAAGTCATCTTCAGATTGTGGTTGCCAGTGAACTGAGGAAGAGACTGTGGAATTCACCAGTGTCTCTCTGTTCCTCCTGAGTATATAAATAGATAACAGTCCCTAGTCTGTCATGATTGTCACTACAGCTGGTGGATATAAATTACCTGCCTCTGGGCCTGGTTCATGAATTCTTCCCACCAGATTCTCCACTTTCTCTCATTTTTTACCACTGCAATCCAAGATTTGGGAAAAGATGCTCATGTCTTTGAGGATGGAAGAGTTGCAGAATCAAATGTGATTCCCTGAATGGATGTGTGGCTTGGAACTCCCCACACACACCAAGACTCCCATGAGACTTAATGTGAGTAAGAAATAAAATTTCATTGTGTTAAGCTTCTGAGGTTTGGGGATTGTGTTACCAAAATTATATTAATGGTCTGAGATTATTTAGATCGCTTAGCCAACTGAAAGCCTACATCCCTTGCAATTTTGTTGAATCAGCAACTATTTATTAAGCACTAAGTGGGCACTACTATAAGATAATAGTCAAGGGTCATAGAATTGCTAGGCAAATGGAATATTATTATGGTTTGTATCTAGATGTTATTCCCAAAGCCTCATGGGCTCCTAAGTGGTGCTTTTCAGAGCTGGCTGGACCTAGGGCATGCAATAATGGGATTAAGGGTGTGTGGTAATAGTTGGTCCACTGATTGGAACTATTATAGTTCTGGGTGTGGAAAATGGAAGCCTCACCTGGATGTGGGTGGGACCAATCATTAGCCCTATAGCCTGGGTGAAATATAAAGGAAGAGAGGAAAGGCAGGCTTGCCGCTTCCTTGATTTCCTTCCTTCTCTTTGACACTGTAATGGACTATTTCTCCTCTGTCATGCTGCCCTGCCTTGGAACCAGCCAGTTATGAACTGAAATCTCTATGAACTTAGAGGTGAAAAAAACTTTTCTTCCTTTAACTTGTGGTTGTTGGGTATTTTGTCTCAGCAATGAGAAAATAACTAAGACAAGTATGGTAAATGGAGAATTACAAAAGTGGATTGAGGTCACCAGAGATGCTTACAACAGACATTTCCACGGTCCCTTCCTAAGTACAACCCATGCTGGCCACCATTTGCTTGACAAGTACATACCTTGGTTCCTGGAGGTCCAGGTAGTCCAGGCAATCCACGCAGGCCCTGGTGAAATGAATGATTCAAGGATAACTATAGAATCCTGAGTGAGCACTGACTGTTCACCTGGTGCCAAGCTGGGTGTAGTCTTCAGTGAGTAGGGGCAGATACACAGTGACTCTCACTGTGACGTAACTTGCACAAATGAAACAGAATGTCTTTCTGCCACAGAGGCATGGGGTGTTATGTGTTCTGACTGCCACCTGCTGCTTCTATGTGACCATGAAGATATTCATCACCTCTTAGTTTTTTCTGCAAAAGACTGATATAGTGCAGGCTTTCATAAGTAAGGAACAAGGTCAGGTTTCAAAGTAGTGCTTGCCTGATTCCACACCCTGAGCTCCATTGTCTTCACTGTGCTATTAAGACCCAGGGGTGGCCCATGTGAGGGGGCCTCAATTTCATACTGATGGGTTTTGCCTGATGTAGGACTCACGGCCAGAATTAAAACCATGAGTCTAGTTCAAGCAACACTGGCTGAAAGAACCAGAGGGACCCAGCAGCCCCTCTCTACTGTACACCCAAGTTCACTGGGACCCCTTTATTTACTTGACTGTCTCTCTCCAGATTGTGAGCATCTCCAGGACAAAGACTATCTGATCTGTCTGTGACCCCAGCATCTGGCCCACCCTGGCATTGAGTGAGCCATCCACACTGTGCTGCACAAGCCAGAAATAGCCATTCCTGCTTATCTGTGGCTTTGCTTTCCAAGGCTTTACCTACCTGAGGTCAACCATAGTCTGGAAATACTAAATGGAAAACTCCAAAAATAAACAATTTGTAAATTTTAAATAAATTTTATTGCTGTAATTCTTCTATTTTAACATTCCTGTTAATCTTTTACTGTACTTAAAGAACTTGTCATAGGCATACATGTACTGGAAAAACATAGGACTTAGTCCTATCCAAGGTATAGGGGTCTGTGGGTCATACTGGAATATGTGCCCTCATGCATAAGGGTAGAAAACTGTACACTAAAGCCTGCTGGTGCTCACAGACCCCTACATAAGGTCACTACTAACTCAGTTTTTGCAGTTTGATAGTGACTCTGTTATCCATTTTTTTTTTTCAATTTTAGCTGGGTTTCCCCAGGTACAGAAACATGCAACCCTACCCCCAATCTGCCACTTACTGGTTCACCATCATTCCCTTTTCCAGGTGGCCCAGGGGCCCCAGGAGTACCAGGATCACCCCTGGGGCCAGCAGGCCCTGGGTTCCCTTCTTCACCTGCAGTTCCCTGGAAAGAAAAATGGACATTTTTCAGGATCATTGATTCTTCAGAGTTTACCTATCCCATGGTTAATCAGCCTGCGTGAATTGATGAGTTTTCTGGAGCTACCCTGTCCTGATAATTTTAGAAATTTCAGCCTTCAAAGGTATAGAAAAATGAACTGTACAGGGTGTAATGGGTTGAATTATATCCCCAAAAATCACATGTTGAAGTCCTAATCCCCAGTACCTCATTTGGAAATGGGTTCTTCACAAGTATTGTTGCTTAGGTTAGGATGAAGTTACACTGGAATATGACCTTCCTTGGGACTCATCCAATATAACTAGTTATAATGGTTGAGATCTAAAATGTCCACTCCAAAGTCTCATGTGTTTGGAAGGTGATTTGTTCATGGGGGTGCTAATACTCATCAGTGGATCCACTGATGATTTTAGCAGCTAAATGCAGTTCTAGGAAGCAGGACCTCATAAAAAAGATGGGACACTTGGGACATGACCTGGAGTAGTACATTCTTATACTTTGCTCTCTTCCACTTCTTAGATGCGATGGGTTGAGCACTTTCCCACCTCCATGCCATTTCTGCCTTAGAGCTAGCCATGGACTGAATCCTCTAAAACCAGGGATCCAAATAAACCTCATTTCCTTTAATTATGAGAATTGAGTATTTTGTCCCAGTGCTGAGAAAGTGATCAAAACATTGGTATTCTTTTAAGAAAGACACACCTGGACACAGATAGGCAGAGGGAAGATAATGTGAAGATGTAGGGAAAAGATGGGTGTGGGTGAGCCAAGAAGAGTGCCTGGAACAGATCCCCAGCTCACAGCAGTGAGAGGAAGCCAACCTTGCCAACACCTGATTTGGAAATTCTTATCTCCATCTCTATGAGATGACAAGTTCCTGTTGTTTAGGTCACTGAGTCTAATACTTTATTACAGCAGCGCTAATCAATGTACGTGATGTGGAACACGGACACGGAAGGATGTGAGTCACTACCTAATACACCTTCCCTCTGTTCTAAAGGATCATCAGTGTGTCTCTTGAAAACGGTCTATTCAAACTCCTCCAGGAGCAGGAAGCTCATTCTACTCCAGGCTGTGCATTCCTGGGAAAAACAGCTCAATTATACAGCACCTTCATAGCCCTCTCTCACATCCTCCCAATATTTGACCCTCAGCTTGCTCCCTGGAGCTCTGGAGAAAAAACAGAACCTCTTGTCACATAAAAGGTTCTCACTAATATGAGCAAAGTTGGACACTTTAAAAGGGGTGTGGGCAGACATCCAGAGATGCTGAGAAGCTAGAATTTGAATTTGCCCCAAGTCATGCTTATCTTTCTGACCTCAAAGCTATGAGCCATCCCCATATGGGGAACTGGACAGAACCCACAGCTGGAAGGGCACCATTTCCCAAGCAAGGTTGCCTGCTAAACAGCAGTCCTGATGTCTCTAGACTTTCAGGATGGATGAGGTGAAATGAGCCAAGGATGACAAAGCATGTGATAGAGAGGGTCTCTCTATGCCTAGAGTAAAATCAGCCTCCTGAGCCCCAGGCCAGCCTCTGGCCCTGGCAAAATAAAAGGAAGCTGCTGCAAAGTCAGAGAGTTTTACTACTTGACAGAGCACTGGAGGCTCCATTCCAAACAGCCCTGGGTTTCCTTCAGACTTATGCCCACACTTCGGTTCAGCCAAGGAAAGGCATTTGGCTCCCCCTAGAGTTCAAACTGCCAACAGCCCACTGATTTTCTGGTTTTTGGAAACCCCACTAGCTCATAAAACCCTTTACATCAGGTCACCCCTTCTGGATTGTCAATGCCTTTCTTATAAAGTGAGGATCTTCACACATGGTACACTCAAAACCCAGAGAAGCTGAAACTCTCTTCTTATTTAATTTTGATGCACCACTCTTACTCCTGAAGTTTAAGATGGTGTCATTTTCCAAATAACGTTATCACTTGTATCACTAAGGGTTACTACTGAGTGTATGATCACCCAACACTCCAAAATCTCAAGTCACTTTCTAAGGTATTGTTGGTCATTTTTCTTGCAAGAAAACATCTTTTTCTCTGAAGCACATATTTCAAAACTGAGCATGTGGCCAAAATGCAAAAGCTACATCTACTCCTATTAAATTTTACAAAAATATAAAAGACAAACAATCCATCCTCAAAAAGCTAGCAGAAAAAGTAGGCTTGAAGAAACTTGTATGAAGAGTTTGGACACTCCTGTGTTGCCAGAGTCCCCTGCAGATGACCCATCAGGTGTACCAGGGACTCTGGGTCACCTGTACAAGAGTGTAAGTACACCCTGATCATGTGGGGAGGAAAGGACAGAACTGCCATCAGGATGTCACCACTTGTCTTCTGTCAAACACTCTGAAACTAATTCCCCAGTTCCCCAGCTGATCTTCACGACTTGGGACCAACATATGCATTTGCATCACCATTTTACAGGTGCACAAATTTGGGTAGAAGATGGTACCTGTTATTCAGCTCAAGTGTTCTTAGTCTTGTCACTACTGACATTCAGGTTGGATGACTTTTTGGGGGTGGGAAGCTGTCCTTACACTGTGAGGTTGTTAGCTGAATTCCTGTTCACTTACTAGAGCCAGATGTGACAACCAGACATGTGGGGAGGTTGAGAACCACTACTGTCACCCCAGTTTAGATCCACACAACTAGGACATGGGAGCTGATGTAAAACTTGATTCCGACACGACTCTCCCAGTAACCAACCTGTCCAACTTGTCGGCCAGCAGAGGTATTGTTCCCAGTTTGGTACTGGGGCCCTCAGCAACACAGGATGTCATGAGATAAGATGGAGCATGGAATCCTCCTAAACACCTGGATACCTGAAGACACTCAAGCATTCACATTGGGTGCCTCAAGGACTTTGGCCACTGAGACACAAAACATCCAGAAAACTTTGACCACTAAAGTTTACTAAGATCTTTCCACCTGATGTCCCTTGCCTTTTTTCGAGACCTATAAAAAAGGCCCACTTCTCTTTGTTCCCTACAGATGGTTTATTGCCCTCTGTCCGTACCCAGGTATTAAACTGCATGCCTCTTCGCTTTCACAAACCTGTTGAGTGGTTGCTGCCTCAATTCGTTCTTTACATCTGGCACTGAAACCCAGGAGACAGAGGGGAAAAGTTCCCACTCTGCGGGGATCTCAGACTCTCTCCTGAGCCTCCTGGCCCTTGGCTGAGACCACACTCAGAGACAGTGTCCCTCAGACCTCTACAGCTCCTGCTGCTTCTGCCGTGCCAAATCTCACCGGGCGTTTCAGATTGGGTAAGCCCCCCATTTTCACCCCCTCTTTCTTTTTCCACACCCACCTTTTATTTTCCCCATAAAGTCAGAGAGAGGCTCACCCTTGCTTTTCATGCTTCTTAAAACTCCAGTGCTAGTTTCAAAAAGCACTCCTGGGAAAACTGCTTTCATCTGGCTTCTGACTAGTCAACCTGAAACCTGTCCCAACGATCTCTCTGGTGTTTCCCTCTGAGTCAAAGCCTCCTTACATTCAGTCTCATCCAACTCCACCCCATACTTATTCAGACTGCAGTTTGGTGCCCCTTCTCAAACTCTGCTCCTCAATTTTTACTTTGGGAGGTGGAGGGAGAGGGGATGAGGGAATTGTTTGGGTTCACGTTCCCTTTTTCCTGTTCAATTGGTCTCAGATTAGGAAGCATCTGGGTTCCTTTCTTACCAACCCTACCAAATATATCCAGGAATTCAGCACCTATCAATCTCACATAGGATTACCTAGATATCCTTCTGTCTTCTACCCTCTCACCCAAGGAACAGGACATGTTTGGACCTTTGCCCAGGCTGCTGCAGATGAATGCAAGTGCCTTGAACCTAACCTTCAGGAGGGAGCTATAACCATCCCCTGAGCCAATCCAAACTGGAACTTTAATCAGCCAGATGAGCCCAGACAATTCCCTGCCCAAAGGAGCCATAACTATACGGTCACTTGCTTGGTTGAAGAGCTCTGCAAGGCGGCAGAGGGCAGTCAATTATGACAGGTTTAAGGAAACCACCCAGACAAAGGATGAAAATCTGGCTCAGTTTATATCTTGCCTGGCCCAGAAGACCAACTGATTTTAAAGATGCATTTTATTACCCAATCAGCTCCAGATATTCATAAAAAGTAATAGAAACTGGAAGCAGGCCCTCAAACCCCACAGCAGGAGTTAATAAATTTAGCATTCAAAGTTTTCAATAATACAGACGAAGCTGCCCAAAAACAGTACCTTTCTAAGTTCTAGGTGGCTGCCTCCACTGTAAGTAACCCACAGCTGCATGCTGGATCCAAGTCCCAGCCAACCACCCATCTGTTAAGGGTGCCGCCAGGGCTCCCTGACCCAAGCGTATGCTCCTGGGACGATGCTTTAAATGCCACCAGTGTGGCCACTGGGCTAAGGAACTCTCACAGCCTGGGATTCCTTCAAAGCCATGCCCCACTTGCTGCGGGGTCCCTCACTGGAAGTAGGACTGTCCCTGGCCAGCATACACCCCTGGAGTCAGCTCTCAGAGCCCTCCAGTCAGCTCCTTCCCGGATCTCCTTGGATTGGTAATGGATGACTGACACTGCCCAGGAGCTCCAGAGGGCTCCTAGACATCTTGTATGCTGAGCTTCAGGTAACTCTTAAGGAAGAAGGTAAGTACATATCTTTTGTGATAGACAGTGGGATAATTTGTTCCACCTTGTTGTTTTTTTTGTCCCCCCCACCAAGGACCAGGCCTCCACTTCTACTGAGGGTACTGAGAGCAAAGTCTCCAGGTCTTTTAAAACTTCTCTAATTTAGTGTCAGTTAGGTCAACAATTTTTCCCCCACTGTTTTTTTCTGATCATTCCTACCCTTCCTTTTTCCCTCCTCGGATGACATATCCTGTCAAATTATCTGCTACTCTCACCATTCCTGGCATTCATCCCGCTTTTCTTGCTGCACTCTTCTCTCCATCTCTGGCCTCACCCAAATCCCCCAATGTCTCCACAGATCTAAATCCTAGGGCCTGGAATATCTCCTCCCCTTCTCTGGCTCTCAATCGAACACCTTTCACCATCCATCTAAAGCCAGATTACCCCGATCCCTCCCAGCCCCAATACCCTGTCCCCAGTCAGATTCTGAGGAGACTAAAGCTAATTATCTCTTTCCTGCTCCAACACGGTCTTCTGAACCCTATCAGCTCTTCAACACTCCAATTTCCCTTGTCCAAAAAGGAAATGGCACTTACAGATTAGTACAAGATCTCCACACTACCAACAAGATGGTTCCTCCTATCCATCCTGTGATGCCCAATCTACATGTCCTTTTATCATCTATCTCCCCATCTACTACCTCTTACTCAGTTCGAGATTTGAAAGATGCCTTTTTTACTATTCCCTTACATCCCTCCACACAATCTCTCTTTGTCTACTTCAGTCAGGCCCTCACCCTTGAGTTGTTCTCCTTTGGCCCACTCATCCACCTCATACAATATATAAAGGATCTCCTTCTGTATCGCCCCTCTCACAAATCCTCCAGATGGAACCCATGGCTCATTCCCATAGCAGGACCATTGGTCTGTATAGTCCACCTTCTCTTATTTGGGCCTTGTCTTTTCAGACTTCTATCACAGTTCTTACAAGACTGCATTGAAACAATCACTAAGTGTCAGTTGTTGGTCTTCTCTTCCCCTTGATATGAAACAGTTCCCCAAGGTTTTCTTTCCCACTCAGATTCCCACTTAGTTCATGTGCCACACAGGAAGCAGTCATGAGAAACAGTGCCCAATTCCCTTTTTCTTCTTTTTTCCTTTTTGTTTATAATAACAAAAACACAGAAATGTAAGGCTAGATTCAGACACGACTCTCCAAATACTCAACCTATCCTCTAGCAGAGGCATTGTTCTTAGCTCAGCACCAGTGCACTTGGCCAACAGGATGTCTTAAAAGAGATAAGATGGAACAGTCCTCTTTCAATACACCCAGACATCAGAAGACCTCAAGCATTCACACCAGATGCCTCGAGGAATTTGCCCACCGAGGCACAAAACACCCAGAGAACTTTGACCACTGATGTTTACTTAAATCTCACTACCTAATGACCCTTGCTTTCTTTCAAGCCCCAAAGAAAAAGCTCACTTTTCTTTGCTCCCTACAGATGGCCTCCTCGTCCTATGTCTCCCTGAACCAAGGCACAATAAATTCCATGCCGTGTTGCCTTTACACAAGCCCCGTGATCTCAGCTGGTCTCTGTCTCATGCTGCTTCTTACAGCTGGCATTTCACCCGGGTCTGAAGTCCATGTATCTCACATGAGTCATTCAGATGAGCGCTTTGTATTTCCTAAGCATGGCCTCAGTGTCACCAAGAAACATGGGACACTTCCTGAAGCGCTCAGTAGGAGAATGAGTAAGAAATGTGGATTCTCCTCAGTCTTTGGGGTTTTTTTAATTGGTGATTGAGATTATTTCTCTCTTCTTCCTAATGAACACAACTTTGTCCCAGCTTGGTGAGGTTTACCTTCAATCACAGATGCACAGTAGATCAGCCGAGCACAGAATAGAGAGAAAGCAGGATTTGGAGTCAGACAGAGCTAACTGTGAGACTAACTACCCATGAAAACTCAGGTGAATGAATTAACCTCTCCGATCCTCCATCCCCACATCTGCACTCATCTGATTCAGAGGCCTGCATGGAGGGGTTAAAGAGATGGTAAGATGACCAGTTTCTTCTCCCTCTCCTACCTGCAAATCTCTTCAAGCCCTGAGTCCTAAATCAGACCTGAGCCATGTAAGTTCTTCCTTCACTACTCTTGAAGGGCTGAGAATAAACTTCTCTATGCTGAGAGACTGTGTTGGTCTTACCTTCTCACCACGCTCTCCATCTTTCCCAGGGGGGCCTCTCAGACCAGGTGGGCCCTGAAGAAGGAAAATTATTCATAAAGTGAGTTTCTTGATGGCTCATGCCCCCCCCACCCATGGAGGGGTGATACAGTCTCCCTCCAGCTCTATCCCACCTGTTTCCCTTTCAGACTTAAATTCCCACCGCCTGTCTCCTCCCTGAGTCTAACTGTGCATCCTTCAGAGCAGGGCTGGGCTGCAGAGTGTTCTGCCTACTCCTAGGCTGTGAGCCCTTGGACGGAAGGACCTTACAGAGAAGATACCAAAGGGGATGCAGATAACCCAAAGGACATAGGTTCAGTGCCAAAGATCTGCTCCAGCAGTGTCGGCCAAGTCCCCATAAGTTTGAGACAAATCTCAAGGGCAAGCTATCCCAGGATCTCCCAGGAAGGAGATGAGAAAGAGGAAGACAGGCAGCTAGAAATGCATTGTGTGCAACTAGAGCTCAGTTCAGCTGTACACTCTGGGAGCCCACCTCGGATACATCACAGAGCAGCCTCATCTGAGGGCACAGGGGCCAGCTGCTTGTGCACTCTGATCTTAGGACTGCTTATGGTGGTGCTCCTGGCCACTTGTCATGTGGTTGGACAATGTGGCCTCTAATGGCCAGGGAAGGCCTTCAGGCCTAGGAAGGCAGGGATGGCTGCACATGCACCATGGAAAGGGAGGCTATGTGGGTGAGGTGTCAGTAGCTTCTACTGCAACCACTCACAACCCAACTCAGTCACCTTGTGCTTCAGTTTCTGCCTGTGTAAAACTGAGTCAATAACAAGTTCAGCTAACATGAGTGTTAGGTTCATAGGAAATGAATTAACACGTGTAATGCAGCAGGAAGAGTGCCCAGAACATGTAGCTGCCCAGTAATTGTCCCCTAATCCACTAGGATTATCACCTGCAAAGATTGATGAATGTACAAGACAGAACTAAATAGATCATGAAGGATAAATTCTCTGTAGCCCTTGACTAGATGTTGGTGTGTGTTTTATTGAACAACTTTAAAATCTAAATCAATTTTTATGGTGAATCATAAAGCTAGTCCATTAGCAGACATGCAGGACTTCCACAACAGAGAGGCTCGACCTCAGATCTCAGCAACACCAGTGAGGTGGGATTTTAGTGGTGGGCAGCCCCACCTACTGCTGAGGCCTCCATGAGAACCTTGCAAAGGTTTTGCTCAAGCCAGTGGGCGAGCTGGCTTGGAATCCTGGTGTCCTCACAGTCAGTCAGGGGATCTTTGACTTCTTTAGGTTTGTTTATATCTCTTCTAAGGCAAACTAAGATGTTGATTCCAACATAAATAAAAAATGCAGCCTGTATGCAATAGCAATTCCATTTACTACCTGAAAAGATCAAGTGTTATCTAGAGACTTGGGTTTGCTAACTTTCTCTATAAACTATGTTAGGACATCAGTACTCCCACCTATGAAATAGGGGTAATGAGGTTTGTGCCTGAGTCTCATGGAACATAACTAAGTTAACTTAGTGGACAGTAAGGCAGGTCCAGTCAGTGCTCCCAATTACTCACCACGCTTCCAGGGAGGCCACTGGGGCCGGGAAGCCCTGCAGGTCCAGGAACACCCTAGTTACAGACAGAAGCAGTTTAGAATTCTAGGCCAAATGTATCAACTACAAATACTTGTCCTGGTCATTTCCCAAAACTGTTGTGTGTGACTGGTTTAACAGCTCCAACCTGACATCCTTCTAGGAATCTTAGGAGCCTCCACCTTTTGAGTGTTGTGACATCCTATCCAGGCGAGCCTCAAGTGGGCAGGCTTTAGGCATGGAGTGGGGAGACAGGAGAAGGACTCTAGCTGTTTCTTAAACCCAGCCGCAGAGTTTGGAGGGCAGAGACGCTGTCCCCAACCATGCATGAGCATGATAGGGGAGGTTTGGCCTTAATGCTAAGCATGGGGGAGAGAAACACTGGAGAGAGAAGGAATCATTCACAGTTGAGCTGCAGAGAGCAGGTTGTGATGCAATGAAGGTCAGTTAAGGGGCATGGACAAGCTCTGGGGAAAAGAAACACTCTGTGGGTGGTGGTAGCTGCCCACATGGACCAGGAAAGGCTTGGAAATTGTGCAGACAACACTGACCAGGGCTCCAGATCAACTGCAGCTTTATAGAGGTCATAAGTCTGTACAGACCATGGCACATCAGCTTTTATCTGCATCATGCTGAAGATGCTAAAGAATATTTATAGAGGAAAGGCACAGGAGGTGGGGGTGGCAATCTTGTGTGTGTGTGTATGTGTGTGTGAGACAGAGAGAGAGAAGAGGGGGAAGCAGAGAGAGAGAACTATGAAGAGAAGAAGAGAGGTCCAAACAAGGCAGGCAGCACAGAGGCCTTACAGGGTTTCCTGCTGCTCCGGGAGCCCCATGTGCACCATCTTGTCCCTTGGTCCCCTGTATAAGAAACAAAAGGGGTAACACAAGCAGTCAGAGACCCAGGAAAGTCTATAAAAACCCTGGCTCATGGGAAACAGTGGGCCCATACTGAAGGCACTGGAACAGGGCCTGAAACAGGCAGAAAACTATTTCCTGGCCCACAGCAGGAAAGTGGCATCATGATTTGACTGCATCTGTAGCCAGTCAGGAGGAGCCTTTGGGATTTCTAACAGACAAATTCCTCCCAGAAGCTCCCTCACACAGTGCTGAGCCCCCAGAGGGCCAGAACTCCTGTCCAGGAGAGATCTAGGGAAGATGTCAAAACTAGGAAAAATAATAACCTCAAAATGCTAATGTGACTAGGCCTCCACTTAAACCAAGGCAGCCAGTGAAAGCTGGCGAAGGAAGTGGATTTTCTGTATCTGAAAAACACTTTGGGAACCCAGAGCCACCCTGACTTCTGGGTGCACCACACCCAGACTGCACTGTACCTAAGGCAGCATGGCGGGAACTTGGCCAGTCTTTAGTGGCAGGGCAGGGTGGCTACTTTCCAGAATACACTGGATGGTGGAGCCCTAAGGTCGTGGGATGTTCTGGGCCCTGCACCTTGTCACAGAGCCCCCTGGCAAGCATTTTCAAAATGCCAGATGTTATGGGTTTAGGTTTGCGATGGATGTGATGCGCAAGTGGAGTCTCTGAAGCCACGGGTAGAGAGAGCCATCTTACCGGAGGTCCAGTGGGTCCCCGAGGACCTAGTTCTCCAGGACGGCCCTGCAATGAAACAACCTGTCTATGAAGAGTTCAGCACCCTAATTCCTGGAAGACTGCATGCAATGGGTACAATCTGAGGTCCCATGAGGAGATATCACCAGAGTCCCATGAAACTAGAAAAGGTTCACACTGAGTTCACCAGGGATCCATGGTTGGATGTTGGACCCTGTGAGGCAGGACTGAAAGTAGCCAGCCCCAGAAGGCCTGGTCTCCCCAGAGGCCTGGTGCACTGCGCGGCTGACTGGAGCAGCCTGGCAGGTGGACACTCACCGGTTCCCCAGGCACTCCTGGGTCTCCCTTCTCTCCTTTAGGCCCTTGTTCACCCTGTTGGGTAGAAGCACAAGGTACGGTTATACTGAATTGAAAGTGAACTTCCCTCTCCTATGGCACATGTGCCTGGCCCTCAACTGTGACACAAAAGCCATCCCCAGTCCTAGGGACACACCTGACAGGTCAACACCACTCCCCAAAGGCCATTCCTGCTGACTGGGGGATGATGCTTTTTCTCTCACTCCCCTGAGAGGCTGACCTGTTTGACTTATCTTTCAGATCTAAGGGTATAAATCCCTTCTTCAAGAAAGTGGAACCTCTAACCATCAAGTTCTTCTGTTAGGGACTCTCAGAAACTAGGGTGTGTCCTCCGTGGCACCTGCTAAGGTTGTAGCTTTACATTTGTGTGGTTTTTCATGTGTTTCTCCAGTTCATCAATGAATAAAGATGGAGCAAACGCTGAGAGGAACAGGTGTCTCTCACATTCCCTTTCTTGGTGGAGATGGAGAGAAGGTGCTTTGCTCAAAGGAATCAGACCTTTGGGAACAGACTGGGAACTGAACACTAGACTCTGGATGGTCAGAACAGTGTGTCTAATTTTGCCTGAAGGGGAAATTGAACAGGCTGGAAAGGCAATGCCTGGATGTACCCAGACTGGAATCAGCCACTGGGAAATCAGAGACTGGATCTTTCCACTCCCTGAGGCTGCAGGTGCCACATCTGGGATTCCCAACACACCTCCTAGGAAACATACAGGATAGGAGATCACCACCCTGCACCCCGAGGCTGCATCAAGGGTAGACTTCAGGGGTTCAGGTACTTGTCTTTGGAAAGTTGAAGGGCCAGCCATCTTACAAAAGATTAGGGAGGGCAGGTGGCTATGATGAAAATAGCCTGAACGTTTGGCAAATGCAGAATGCTTGAGGTCTTGGCTCTGCTTTGCGGGCAATATGACCTCAGGCAAACTAGTGACCCATGCTGACTTCAGCTTTCCTACCTTCAGGACACATAGGCTGTCTCTGTCTCACAGAAGGGGGAAGTTCTATGGTAGGCTGAAGAGCTGCCATGGTTAGACACTGGGTAGATCTGTGGAACTCTGCAGGAGGCAGCTAACAACCAGAGCATAACACCCAGAAAGGCTGAATAGAGTAGCCCTCCCCAGAGGGGCAAACTTGGCATTGTCCAAAATTGCTGTGATGCATTCAGGCACTTTGGGCACTTCTGCAGAGAGACCCACAGAAGAAATGGGATGGGCATGTGCCTTAATAGAGAACAGAAGTCTACATAGGGATGAGTTGGGGAGCAAAGGCTTTGGAGAACTGCAGGACTGGAGAAGACCCTGGGTATACCCGTAAGTAGACTTCAGTGCCTAGAGAGCCTTGGTTGGGCTGGCCCTAAGACTTGGTGAAGTAACCAGATTGGCATAGTAATGGTTTCCCACTGATTTCTCTGCTAGGCCCTAGGAAATATTTGGTCCCTTACCAA
The DNA here is from genome assembly GCA_004363535.1 of Dasyprocta punctata. Taxonomy (NCBI): domain Eukaryota; kingdom Metazoa; phylum Chordata; class Mammalia; order Rodentia; family Dasyproctidae; genus Dasyprocta; species Dasyprocta punctata. The sequence goes on along the minus strand of RJWM01023038.1, from coordinate 9,534 downwards.
AGCAGCTCAGGCCTGCCTCCCCTCCCAAGCTTCTCTTGGACCCTCCCATTGGCACCTGCATGACCTCAGACCTGTGTCTTTCCTCTGTCAATATCACCTACTAGGCAGAGTCTACATAGTCTACTTTGCATTGCTATAACTTCCTAGATTAAGTGAGATTGCTTTTGCCAAGTGTTTCTCAGAGCTGGGCATGGAGGAGGCTTCAACAGATGCCAGCTCATTCCTTCTAGAATCTCCATGGTCAACTAGCCCAGAAAGACATGTCAACTGCATACAATAGGGACAACAATGCCCTGATTTTCAGCATGCTTCCATCCCAGAGTATTTCCTGTGGTGAAGACAGGTGAAACTCTGCCTGACCCTTCAGCCATGAACAGTGTACCCCACAGACACAAAAGGGCTGTGGGATCAGCTTCAGGTGACACAGTGGAAGAAGGCAGAGAGAGGGGGTTGCAGGAACACAAGTGCGGGACCTGTGAGAGCTCTGAGGATTCCCAGGGAAGACACTCAAGACAGTCCTGCCCCAGCACCCGCGTGTCAAGACACAGCATCTCGATGCTGAGTAACAGTGGGTGCACTGCCAATAGTTTCTGAATATGCGAGCCTTGCTGGCTTCTCCTGCCTCTGCCTCTAGGTGATGCTAGCAGGCCAACTCCCTCCCAGCAGATGCAGGCACCGCTGGGACACCATGAAAGATCCACTGTAGGGTGAGGCGTGGCTGCCCCAAACCCTTCCTGAGATACCACTTCTGAGTCATCTCCTGACTTCCACCTCAAAACCCTGCATGCATTCTCCACTGTAATGTCCCCATGTCTGTAGTCACCTGTCTGCCCCGCTCCTTCAGCTAAGGACTTGCTTCTGTCTTCAACATGGCATCACCAGACCTGAGGGGTCCCCAAACCCTTTAACAGTCCCCACAAGTCACCCCCATGGGCCTCATCCATTCTGCACAAGGATGTAAGGAAGCTGTGATAGTCCCCCTTCTATTCCTTAGTTGTATAGGAATGCTTCAAGGTCTGCCTTCCTTCACTGCCAGCACCCACAGACCATCTCTCTCTCTCTCTCCTCTGTAAGTTCTGTGTGTGTGTATGCATGTATATGTGTGTATATGCATGTGTGTGTGTGTGTGTGTGTGTGTGTGTGGCGTTGCTGAGAATTGAACCCAGGGCCTCCACACTGAGCTATATTCCCAGTCCTTATTTATTTCATTTTGAAACAGGAACTCACTAAGTTGCCCAAGTTAGGCTCACATTTGCTATCCTCCTGCCTTAGCACCCCAGACTGCTGGGATTACAGGCATGCACCACCATGCCCAGCTCCTTCTGACTCTTGCATATTCTGCCGTCTCAGATCATTCTGTTCTTAAAGCCAGCAGCAGCTCTGTGTGCTATAGAATTAAGTTTACCCAAAGAGAAGTGTGGCCTTTGCCCTTGACTACTATGTGGTTCCCTGAAATGTCTTCTCTAGCAGAAAGTGGTTTCCACCTGGAATAACAGCTGCCTGGCTGATTGGCAGGAAGTGCTGAGAATCAGAACCACCCCAGTCCATCTCCCCAGCCACACTGCACATCACCCTCAGGGTGAGGGCACCAGCTGTACCAGGGTGGCACTGCTACTTACAGGCATTCTTGGGTGTGGTGTGAACAGGGAAGTCTGAAAGGGAAATCACAGAAATGAAACCTGGTATAATCTGACACTTCAATTGAAAACCTGTTGCCTTTGAGAAAATCGCCAAAGGATAGAACCCACCCTAAAAATGTCCTCAAATGATCAGTAGTTTTAACAATTAGGACTGTAACTCTCTTGAAGGTCCCTGAACATTTATTAAGGCAAGAACGCACAGTAGTTCGATCAGGGAGCCCAGGGGTCTCGAGGCCTCAGTTCCAACCCCTATGTGACCTTGGACATCTTCCTGGGTGTCCTGCTTTCTCCAGCCTCAACACTTGTGCAAATGCCACTCCTCAGATCTGGAAGATACTATTTTCTCTTTAGTTATCTATAGCCCACCCTTCTTTAAATGTGATTCTCAAAGTTCATCCTCTCCACTCAAATATAAATTAAATAAACTAGGAGGCCTTGTCATACTCTGTTCCTGTACCTTGTTCTGTTCCTGAACCTCATTTACTATAATTTATTATATATATGTTTATCTTGGTCATCACATGGTTAGAGTTCCTCTCCCTTATGAGGTTATCAACTACATCAGGTCTGAGTCATGGCAATGCCTGGCTCACAGTGGCCTGAAGGATAAAAATAAATGGAAAAGAAGATGTCATGAAGGCTGGTTCTAAACCATAGTGAATTCAAAGAGATGGGAAGGCAAGAGTGGCAGTCTATAGCTTCCCATCCATGTCCCTAGCCCTGGTCTCTTCTGCAGAAAAAATTATTATTTTTAGGCATGAGCCTTTTTAGATCTTTTCTATGTGTTTCCACACAATTATGAGCTTATAGAAATATCTAACATTTGCAAAAAGTATATAGTGTACTTAATTTATAGTTGTTTACAGTGCACTAACTCATGATTCCTCACAATAATTAGGAGAGGGGGATGATCCGCCCCTACACTGCTTTGTGGATAAGACAAGTGGGGGACAGATCAGCCCCTGAAGCCCAAACAGCTGGGGAATGCAGAGTCAGAAGCTGATATTCGCATGGTGGGCTGCCCGAGTTCTTAATCTTTGAGTACACAGAGATCTACAAATTGATTCTGTCAACTTAACCTTGTACCACTTAGTCTGTATATTTGTATCTTTTCAAGAGTGTATTTCTTTATAAAATAGGATGTTATGATACAGATATTTTATCATTTAGTTAATCCCATGTTTGTACTCATGTGGATTTTTTCCAAAATTTTTCATCACTATAAGTGTCACTGGAAAGGACCTACTTCTGATTCTGCTTTTTCTGATGCTAAAATTCTTCCAATATTTTTATAGAAAGATTGAGTCTCCTTCTGATGGGGCATGAGTGCAGGAATATTGAATAATGATTTAACTTTGATGAAAGTTTCAGAGTAGACTATTTACCACACGGCAAACAGTCTGTGCCTAGTCTTGAAATTCCATATTTTGAGTATTAGTTACAGGGCTTTAGGTGCTGGTTCTGAGTGGGTGAGTACATAACGGACTGATTTGCTACTGACCAAAGTAGGAGATGGCTTTGCTGCTAATTTTTAAAAATCTAAACATAGCTCCATTACAGAAATTTTGGGAGTAAGATAAATAATATTAATAGCAATTGCTTTGTATTTCTTTTTTTTTTTTTTTTTTTTTTTGTGGCACCGGGGATCGAGCTCATAACCTCGCACCTGCCTGACAGGCACTTAAACCGCTGAGCCAAATTCCCGGCCCTGGTTTTTTGAGGCAGGGTCGCACTGTGTAGTTCAGGCCGGCCTTACGCTTGCATTGTAGCCCAAGTAGGCCTCGAACTCACAACGCTCCGCCTACCTCAGCCTCCCGAGTGCTGGGATTAAAGGCGTGCGCCACCACACCCGGCTTGCTTTGTATTTCTTATGTGCTACAAAATCTGCTAAATTCTCCGCATTCTTTCAGTTAATTTTCACTAGGATTGTACAAGATAATTGTACGTTTTTTTCCCCGATGAGAAAACTTACTTTTGGGGGAAGTAAATTATATATCTGAGACCACTACACTGCTGAATGGCAGAGCTGAGAGTCCATTTCTTCTATCCCATTCCCCTGCCCTCAAGCCTTGCTCTTGCTAATACTCAGCAGCAACTCACAATGCCAGCCTGATACGTGCAGACAGTGGAAGATGAACCCTAGTCTTGGGCCATGGTATTATGGTCTTACCCTGGACATAGGGCTTCTTGTTCCTGGACCTCAGTTTTCCCATGTAGGACAGACGAATGTATTACCTCAGTATCTAGCACATGCTCTGATAAAGAGTCGTTGTGCTTTTGCTGAATAAAGTGAATCAGTACACACAGGGTTGTTCTGAGAGAAGCTTCCAAATTTTTGGATTTTTGTGACCTACAAGTGGATCCAGCTATTGGCAAACTCTGACAAAGAGAGTTTATAACAATGTGCTCTGTGTAAAAGGGGGGATCCCAATGCCTTAGGAATTTAGAGAAAGAGACAGGGGTAGAAGCAGAGTAGCTTACGGTTCCAGGTAACCCAGGGGGGCCTGCGGGGCCAGCTTCACCCTAGATGGAAGCACAAGAAATGAATAACCATTAATGTTCTTGACAACTCCGTTTATGCTAGGACAGGTCTGATAAAGCCACTTTTCCCCTGACAATAGGAACACACTCACGTACCACAATAGGTAGATGAACAGACAGGCAGACAAAAACACACATGCACTATAAATTACAAAGTATTTCAGACATAAAAACAGTACCTTTGAGAAGTATCTACATTGATCTGTATAGTTATAAATTATTTCAGCCCACTAAATATATGGCAATGAAGTTATCCATTTCACATCTCCATTCCGATGACATCAACACAGATTTCCTCAGATTGTAATCATAGCCAGTGTCAGATGTGCTACAGAAAATATTCTCACATGTGCCCTTAACATGATGACCACACTGAGGTCCAGCTTCCTTACAGATGCCCAGCCCTGCCTGCCCCACACTCTGGGAAGAAACAGACATTTCTCAAAATGAACAGTATTATTCCTGTAAACAAAACAAGGTAGAGAGCTAAATCACATGGGTTCAAAACCCAATTCGACCATTTTGCAAGTGAGTTCACCTCTTTTGGTTTGTTTCTTCTTTGCAAGCCATAAAGATAATAACACATGCAACTCTTAGCAACTGGTGGGGATAGAGATGAAAAGGAGCGTGGTATTGAGGAAATGGGGTCATGGAGCTGTCCAGCACAGGAGAAAGAGCAGCAACAGCACAGTGAGTAAACATGGTACTCAAAGTCTGCCACATCACAGCTGTCGTGTGCGGCCAAGGGACAGGGTTCATACTCTGGATGTTCCTGGAACCAATCCAGGACTAGGCCTAGAGCAGCCCTTCTACATCTGGTTATCAGATGGACAAAACCAGCAAGGGACAAGGCCACCCTTAGTAAACAACAATGCTACAATAATGAAAAGAGCTGTATCGTTTTCTACTATTATTTCTGTTATTACATAGAGTTTACTTCCATGTGCTCATTTATGTGTGCACTCATTTAATCTTTGCAGACATGCCTGCAAGACATTTATGTATCCCCATGTCACAGATGAAGAAACTGAGGCATAAAAGTCTCAGCCTACCCACATGCATGCTAATAGCCATTGACTGAGCTTTTAAACTCAAAAACTATGCTCTTAATCAATACTGAACTTCCAGAAGCTTCAAGAAGAAAAGCACTTTCTTAAATCATCATGCATTATCTAATTTTACCAGATCTTCTTCCTGACATAGTTGGACTTGCCTTATAGAACTGATCTCACTTACACCTCTCTGTTCACCATTAACAAGCTCAAGTATCAAAGGTGAGTGTTTCCTAACAGGGCACATGAATAAACAGATGCAATTGGGAGGAGGATGGGAAGACAGGTGTCTCCAACCAGAGGATGCAAGGTTGCCCTTAGAAATAGGCTCTGCATGCATCCTCAGAGATGCAGGTGGACAGCATGAGGTAGACCTCTGATTATGAAGAAGACACTGGGACAAAGGATCTGTGCACTTGGGGGTAAATTTGATAGTCCTGAGTTCCAACCCTGCTTCTGTGTTTCGTTCTCAGTTGCTCTGATGAGAAAGAGCAGTACCATCCCTATTTTCCAGTCCAGTGTGTGAGGTGAAAAGACTTGTCTGTAGGAGCAGAGTACAACCAATGGAGGGGAAGACAGAGGCAGGAATGTGCAAGGAACAGTCAGAAGTGGGGAGTGCTGTCTTAATGTCTAATTCTGAACTTTTGTCAAAAATTGCCTATCATTACCAATCTCTGAAGGAACACAGAGGCAATCCAAACTCTTTGGAAGCCTGAATGTGATTCTGCTGAAGTAAGCAGAGGAGTTTCATGGTCCTCCTCAAGCTTTGCATTCTGGAAATGAGTTTTTCAGATGGAAATTGCACTTTTGAGCAGTCCACCAAAGCAGCAGGTCAGATGCTATTCATGCAGATCAGCATTCCTGGAGCCAAGGGAGGGGAGGAAAGAACACTGGAAATTGGAGCACAGAAAGTGCAAACTTCAGAGAACAAACACCTTGCAGGAGGAGGCTGAGTGCAAATCTCTATGGGTGTGAATATCGCAGTCCTCAGGCCCCTAGTGTGTAGCACAGTGCTTCTGGGAGGCAGAGGCCCAGATCTAAGGTAGAGTTCAGATCCTGATTCCGCATACAGCCCTGGGCAAGTAATTTAGCTTTTCTGAACCTCAGTTTCTATATCACTAAAATGAGGACACTGTTGACAACAGTGACCTATCCTAGAATTATCCTGATGATTAGTTAGGTCCCTATGTGGATAGTGCTCAGGACTATTTGGCACAGAATCTATGAAGATCTCAAAGAAAAGTATCTGTGGAGCCATTTCCAAGTTGGTAGCCACAGCATTGATAGTCTATGATGATTAAGCTTTACTGTCATCTTCATAGCCTACTTGGGCAGTGATGGCAAAACTTTTAGAGCTTTCAACGATAATAAGCAGCAAGCTGTGGCATGTATGTCATAGGTTCACCACCACGGGCCTAGGGGATTAATAAAGCACACTTCTGCATGTGTGTGGGTGAGTCATAAGGGCATGACCTTGGAGTATGTATCTAGTCCCTGGTCCCTTCTTCTCAGGCAGGCACTCCTCCTTTGCTGTGCTTCTGGCCACCATGAGTTGAGAAGCTTTCCTCTGTAGTACCTCTTTGCCATGATATTCTGCCTTGGAGCCCATCAACCATGGACTGAATCCTCTAAATCATGAGCCAAATAAACCTCTCCTTCTTTAAACTGCAGGTGTCTGGTTTTCTGTCCCAGGAATGAGAAAGCTAATACTAGGCCTATAAAATATACAGCAGTCAGAACAAGTGTGGTGGCCTAGGCTACCTTTTTGATGACTGGAATACTGCTCTTTCCACTACAGTGCAGGCAAACACACACAATTACATAGGCAGGGCCTAAGAGTGTGTGTGTATAATGTTCTATGGAATTAAGAGCATATAGTATCTGATCAGCAGCCAAGCATGAGGCAATAAGAAAAAGCAGCTTGTACAGCACTTGTTCAGGGTAGGATTTTCAACTCTTTCTATCTCTACCCCTTAGAGTCTAAGATTTGGGGGACCTGGGTCATGTCTTGTTCACTGTCATTTTATTAGTGACAGCCTAGCAGAGCCAATGATCTGCTAAACAGTGAGTGTCAATGGAGACATCTGTGGCTGTCCTGGGTTGGCAGGGTTATGGATACATCCCCTCCAAGGTCAGAGTCTAGTTGGAAAGACAGAGGTCACTGTGGCTGAAACCACCTGCTCCACACCCTGGCTGCCTGGTCTCACATCTAGCCTTTCAGTTCTATAAGTCAGGGTGAGTCACTATATCTCCCTATACTTTAGTTCTTTCAACTAAACTGTTATGGCTCTGCCTTAGTTACTTTCTCTCACTGCTGAAAAAAAATCAGATGTGGAAAGTCAAAGAAGGAAAGGTTTATTTAGCTCACAGTTTGTAGAGGTTTCAGCCCATAATCAGCTGGCTCCAGGGCAGTTTGGCTTCAAAGAGGAGAACAGTTCATTGCAGGCAGAAGACAACAAAATCAACAGTCAAAACCTTAATAGCATCTTTCTTTCATTTTATACTCTACCTAGGCTTCTAGGATTAGGGTGGTGCCAAACAAATCAGTGAACTGATTATACACTCTTAATCCTAGCATCACACACTCTAGTTTCAGCCGCCTCTGAGAAAGTCCTGTCACAGCAAGAGGCTTTGCAGGGACGTTGTAATGGTTGATACACTGTATCAACTTGAGAAGTCTAGAAGTTTAACTAATTAACTCAGCAGCTCTACATCCTGGGGAGTAAAGGACCAGCCCTTAGCACTATAGGATGTTGTTCATTGTGTCAGTTTGAGAAGGTCTGAAGTTTCACTAAGTGATTCAGCAGGCCAGGGTCCCTACTTTACAAACATCCTCAGCCTGTTCAAGAAGAGGGCACAGAGATGCTGTGAGTGCTACACTCACCGGAGGGGTGTAGCCTGCTTACAATAGAAGGGAGAAAAAAGAAGTTTGCTCTTCCCCTCTTTTGCTCTGGCTGATTTTGGTGGCTGCTGCCTTGAAGTGTCACCCCTGTGCCATGCCACCCTGCTTTGGAGCCAGCTGATTATGGACTGAGACCTCCACAAACTGTGAGCTAAACAAACCTTTATCTTCCCTAATTTTAGGTGTTGGGTATTTTGTCTTGGCAATGACAGAAAATTAAAAGCACAGACATCTAGATACAAACTACAACAGGTTCATATCTAGATGTCCCCTGAAGACCATAGGTGGGGAATTCTGAGGGTGACTGAATTTACAGTGTCTGAATGTGGATTAAGGGTGTGACACTGGTGTGGAGTGTGGTGGCACATACCTGTAATGCCAGCACTCAGTAGGCTAAGGAAGGAGGATCACTGAGAGCTCGAGACCAGCCTGGGCTACAAAGTGAGTTGAAGGCCAGAATGAACTACATAGTAAGATCCTGTCTCAAAAAAATAGGGCTGGGATTTAGCTCAGTGACTTAAGTGCCTGCCTGGCAGGTGCAAGGTTATGAGTTTGATCCCAGGACCAAAAAAAAAAAAAAGGGGGGGGTGACACTGGCATTAAGTATGTGGATAATAAAATCCCACTCTGATATTGGTGGTATGAATCAATAGACTTACACCTGGATGAAATATGAAGGGAGAAGGAGAAGGCAGGCGGCTGCTGCTGTAGTTGCTGCTGCTTGACTGCTGCTATCTCCTGCCTGCTCCACGACGTCCTTGCCAGACCACCCTACCTTGGAGTCATCTGATTATGCACTGAAACTTCCACACACTGGAGACTGAAATAAAGCTTTCCCCATTTAACTTTGGATGTCAGGTATTCTGTCTTAGCAATGAGAAAAGTAACCAAGACATGTAGAAAGGGAATTTAAATGGAAATGACTTTATAGCTCACTGATTACCAATAAGACATGGAAACATCAGAAAGACCAGTCACACTGAAACTCAACCGTCTGCACTTGCCGAGCTCACACCATCTCAGCAAAGGCTCATTTGGATGCATGAAACTCCAGCAGATAAGATCAGAGACAGATAGTTCATGCATATCTGACTTCAGCAGCAGCCTCATTTACATGCCAACCAATCAGTGGGTTCTTTTTCAACAAAAACCAGCAGATCCTGGTGTGGGTTTACATATTGATTTCAGTCTAAAGGCTCCCATGACAAAATTTATATGCCTTAAGCAAGTGACCCTCAGGAATGCAGGTAACTATAGTGATCAGTCTAAACCTCCTCCCAAGTGAGTCTCTGAAACCCATGCCCCACCGCTTTTGTGGGACTTGGGCACAAGGCAAATAGATGAAGGGCCCGCCCAGCAGCCCTTCCCTACTTGCTGGCTGAGATTCCACCAGTGAACT
>RJWM01023037.1:0-32781 GCA_004363535.1 Dasyprocta punctata | reverse complement strand
TTTTCAGGGATTTTAAGTTTTGATGCTTTTAATTCTCAAGATACTGTTATACTATTTTAATATTATATATGCTCTGAACTGTAACTATTCAGTACCATCTGTAAGCAATATCTAATCTATATCATTTTCTCAAAAACCTAGGAATTAAATTTCACAAAATTCTCATTTGTTTTGTTTTGTTTGGGGGGTGGAGGGGGTGATGGGTGTCATTGTTGCCCAGGCTAGTCTCAAACTCCTGGGCTGAACTGATCATCTTCCCTCACCCTCCAGAGTATCTTGGAACAATCGGCACACAACTCCCAGCCCACTGACAAAATTCTTAAAATTTAAGTCATTCACAAAATTAGTAAGTAAAACTTTTTTCCTGTTTATTACGATTTTATAAATCACATAAATTACTTACATCCCATGATACCCAATATATCAGGATGGCCTACAGAGTTTTTAGCAAAGAGTACCCTAAGTATACCACTGAACATTAACCTCTCACAGCTAATCATATTATCCTGCAAACACAAGGATGGTTACATTATGAATACATTTAGATGGTGTGAAGCTTAATAACATCAACAAACAGGAAAGTATGACACGCTACCTAAATGCCCAACTGAAGCAGATGAATGGTATTTCACAATATCCTGACAAGAATTTCTCTTGTGAATCTATAGTTCACTCAAGAGGCTACAACTGGAATTCGATGCAGCATTTATCAGGGTACAAGAGGCTGTAAGACTTACATCCATGAAACCCACTTTTAATTTTTGCAATAGAATACATTTCTGCATAACCTGATACTGACATTTGTTTCTAAATCCATGATGACCCATGACTTTCAGAATTCTGATAAAACTTTACTATTTATTAGTTTTACACTAGAAACACTTTGAAAACAGTTCATTGAGGGAGACGGGGCAGGAAGGAAGTTGGTAAATACAGCACAAATCTGAAAGCCCCAAAGCCAGGAAAGGAAAGGTAAAGATTACACACACAGGTTTAGGAGGCAGAAGACTGGCAGCAACAAGCCCCAAACAGAAACAATTCCCACTTCTTGGGAACCTGACTGTGTTTATATTATACTTAAGGCACACAAGCTCCTGACCACGTCTGCACTGTGTCAACATCCCTAGAAGCCCACACATCCCCAAGGCAATGGGCCACGCTTTTTGTATCTGTGTGCACCTGTGAACTCAGCACAGTGCTTTGTGCACGTTAAGCACTCAATAAAACACAGTAAATGGGAAAGAAGCTTTGCAGTTCTGGAAAATTCCTTACACTTTCTTCCCGTCCAGTCACGGGATACTGAGGGCCATGGCCTTTGCAGTAGCAGGCAAAACAAGGCTGGGAGTCAGAGAAGTGAGACGTAGAGGCCGTAATACAATCACTACTCTGGTACACACACACACAGAGTATTACTGAGCAAGAACAGGAACAGGGTACTGACACAGGCTATAACACAGACTTACACTATGCGAAAGTAAACAGTCACTAATGATTAGAGATTACACGATTCCACTTATATAAAATGCCTACAATAGGCAAATTTACAGAGTAAGAAAGTAGATTAGGATTTGCCCAGCCCTGGGGTATGGGTAGACCAGGGGTGAATGGTAAAAGTCAGCATTTCTACTGAGATATGAAAATGTTCTAAAAGCTACGGTTTCAGTTGAGCAACTCTGTTACTGTATTAGCATCAAACTGTATACTGTGAAGTGCATGAACTGTATGGTATCTGAATAACGCAAAGCTGAGAGCAAAACAAAAACAAAAACAAGAAAAAAGGAGGGGGAGATCTGCGTGGAAGGGGAAAACACGAGGAGAACAGAAAAGAACACGGTCGCCGCCTGACTGTGCTTCCATCGGTGGTGCTGTGAAGGCCCTGCGTCCTCCCTGGGAGTGAAACCTTCCCTACACCGCTGCACGCCCGAGGCTCAGGCGAAGCCAGGCAGCGCGCTTCTCCGCAGGGAAGGCGATGCCAACAGGACCTCTACGCCAGAGGGCTTCAGCAGTGAAGTACAGAGAGGAATGGATGAATGAATGGATGAGCGAAAGAGCGAATGAGGGAACGAACGAAAGGTGAACAGCACAGGCTGAAAGCCCAGCTCTGACGGCCACCAAACCGGGCCCTGCTGCACGTCCCCTCCATCTCCTTCTAACCTCTAACTACGGGTCACACCAGTGTGCACCTCCGTCAGTGACCAGGGCATGTGACGCACTTACAATCCATCAGTACTCCGTCAACTTGGGAAAAGTTTCAGCTGCTACACTATTATTAGAAGCTGTCTTAATTCATTCTGCATTGTAACAACAAAGTACCTGGGACTAGGAAACTTAGAGAGAACAGAAACTTGCTTCTCCAAGTTCTGGGGGCTAGAAAGTCTGAGATGAAGCACCCAGGATGTCTGCTGCCTTGGACACAGGGGTGCCATCTGCTCACATGGCAAGGGCAAGAAGACCAGCACTGCTCTGGCACCTGATCCTCAAAGGAGGGAGGAGCCTTCGGGGACACAGTGACAACAACTGAATTTAAGAGGGAACACATTCAAGACACAGCAGTATTATTTTTCTTCTCTCAGAACTTCTCAAAAAACACTGTTTAGGAACGAACGTCACAAGTAGATTCTTTCCAAGTATCTTCAAATAAAAGACAACAGAAGCAAAAGTAGATAGCAAACATTAATCCTATTTTCAAAAGGACAGCCTGATGCTGAACAAGATCAATCCATATGCTTCATTTCTTAGAACGGATGAATACACTTATCAAATCTAACTTTTCAAGGGAAAAATCACCAAGAGAAACACAACAGACTTGTGTTTTCAGCCTTGGCTGAACACTGGATTCAACAAGGAGCCCTATGGAACACATCTGGGACTGGTACTTGATCCTACAGGGGCGGAACTAGTGGGTGCGGCACTGAGCTGCGTGGGCCTGCACCCCAGGCAGGCTCGGAGGCCGCATGGCACTGCGAGGATGGCCCAGGGCCCGGGCAATACCTGTGATTAATGCTCTGAACCATCCAGAACCCTGGTCAGTGAGCTCATCACCATCCAATGGTAAACAGCTTGGGCAAAGCATATTTAAAGCCAAGAATCTCTGCCTGCACCAAGTGTCTCTGATGAGACTGTGAAAGACGGGATTCACAAGTTCACACAAGACCTAATGTAAGCAATTCTTCTTCAAAAGGAGGATTTAGGTGTACTGAAGCAGAAAACTAAAAGCCTTTAATACACTGCTGTAATTAATGGGCATTATAAATCATAGCAGTACATCTCTGATTTCAGGTTTGTGGGACGCACTGCATGCAGCTCACAGTAATTCAGCAAAAAGCGGCCTCCCGCATATAATTGCCTTTCCTGGAGAAAACCAATTTGATCCCAAAGAGGCTGGGCAGAAGGCAGATAATTACACATACTTAGAATACAATTGCTTTCTGTACTCCAAAGCAAACTTTAAAAAGGATGCTTTCATTTTAAGCAAAATAATTCTTCTCCTGCTGTCCCTTTTTATATTCAACCTAGCAAAACAGGCCATCCTTTCATATTTGCCTATTATATACTGAATTAGTTTGAGATTTGAACATTTCAAGATATCATTCAGATTAAATCCCTCTATTGCCTTGAATAGAAAGATCTGGAACATAAACATACAAATTACAGGAATTTGAAAGACACCATTCTTACAATGTAACAAGCAAGGCCCATACCTTGCTAGCAGCCAGGCCAATGGTAAGTGATCGGACAGCAGCCACATCCCCACTCACGTCAGGCCTTCTCAGACAGCAAAGGCTGGCGAAGGCAGACTGCTCGCCACACACAGGGCCTCCGGGGGACACCGCCCACTCCACAGAGTCCAGGCCACAGCTTTAAATAGACCCTGTGGTCACCCCAGGCTATACTTTGAGTTCAAGCCCAGCCTGAACTACATAGTGAGACCCTGTCTCAAAAACAAAAACAAAAGAAGAAAGCACAAGGTAAACCAGCTGCAACTAAGCTAGATGTAACTGAAATCTAGAAAACTTTTGAAAGACAAAGCATATTAACTGTACCATATGAGAGTTCACATCTGCTACATGTGAGTATTTAATAATTACCCCTTTCAGCATAAAATGTCAGTGGCATGTAAAGATAAAAGCAGAACTCTGGTGTTTCAGTTTTCTCAAAATCATTCTAAAATACGATGGTTTCTATTTACTTGGTAAACATTATTCTACCAAAGCAGCAATGCTCCCATCTTAAGCTTGGCCAGAAAATGCCTGAAGATTATCCTCTGCCAAAAGTATCTATCAGAACAAAAATTACTCCTCATTTTATTGAAAGCAGGTAGCGCACGTGCACGCACATACACACATGCACATGCACATAAAACCCAAGCTGACTAATCTGTGACGGAACTTACATGAAGAGCCGGCTGTGGAACACAGCGTGAAGGAGAAAACAAAGCAAGGTAAGAGGACGACAGGCTGCAGGGGCCAGGGGTCATCCAGAGGGAGAAATGGCTCTTCGCAAATATTTGGAGATGTGACTGAAGAGATTAAGAAAAACTGGAGTAGTTCTGAGAAAATGTCACACTGCTCAAATGCGACTCTCTCCACATTGTTATTTTTAAAAGAGGAATTCACTGAACACTGTTCAAAGCCAATCTGCATCTCTTTCAGTGAGCTTGCGTTAAGACAGAAAGCCTTGCTAACAGGTCAGGTTAACAACCCACTGTATTTTCACCCTCCAAAATATTGGAAATGGAGAGACCAAGCTCTAGATGGGCAATTTTACAAGAGCAAAGCTTGGAGAGATGAGAATACAGGAAAGAAGTATGTCCACATGTGGGCAGGGGAAGTTCATAATCCTGTGCACTTAGGGTCTTTTTTAAAATTTAGAACAATGTTGGTGGGTTCTTAATAGCATCTTATGAATAAATTAATACTATTCAAAGCAGAAATATACAAATAGTGCTATTTTAAATATGTACCCATAAATATGAGAAAACTGATCTTTTCCTCCCGTAAATACACATTAAAAATTAAAAGTACCTAAGACCCTGACTCTTACTGCTTAGTCTGAATCCGGGGCAAAATCCACTTGCCATACAAAAGAGTTTGGTTCTCCAAAACTCAGTAAGTCAAACAGCTGACTGATTGGAAAATTCGCATTCTAAGGTCACAGTGCTCTACCTGCTTCTTCACGTTTTCCACAGTACAGCCAATGTCAGCGGCTGAATTTTCTGGTCTTAAATGTCACTATCTGTTCTCATTGTAATGGTGACAAAACCCCAATGCGACGCAGCAGTGTTTTTATACTGAGGATGGTAAGATGTTGCCTGCTGTGAAAACACCAACAGTTCACCTCGCGTGACATTTTCCTGTTTGAAAGCTCCCGAGGATCCTCAGCATGCAGCGGAGAGGGTTCCAGAGGGAAAGGCCGGCTCTGGGACGTCCTTCACGTAGGGGCGAGAAGTGGGTAAAACAGGCTCTTCAGTGAGCAGGCAAACCACAACGCTGATGGCGCGGAAATCAAAGGCCCTGGTGCTGGAAGCCCAGTCCGGCCACTTCTCGTGCTTGCCCCTCGGCAGAACACGTTCTCCCTGCTGCCGCCTTCTGTGTGCCAGCTGCTCCTGATTCTGAAAGCAGGACTAGCGCATCCTGGACCCACATCCCCGCCACCAGACAAGCTGGGAAAGCGACAGCTGACATCTTCTACTCACGTAATGGCAAGCAGACTCTGCCTGCATGGGAGGAAGGGAGGACTTACACACACACACACACACACACACACACACACACACACACACGATTCTTCCAGGAAATAAGATCCCTAGGAGCCAAAATAAGTGACAAGACATCCACAACACTGATGAAGGCAGCAGACACGACCAACGGTACACTGTATTACACTGATCTGAGTGGCGAGTGTTACTCAAAGCTTTTGCTCTTTCTGTAACATTCCCAATGTAAAGACAGTTGCCAAGGATGGGGATCCACGCCTGGGTTAAGATAATAGGCCAACTATTAAACCTCTCCGAACCTCAATCTCCTCGGTAGAACTGT
Source organism: Dasyprocta punctata (assembly GCA_004363535.1). Taxonomy (NCBI): domain Eukaryota; kingdom Metazoa; phylum Chordata; class Mammalia; order Rodentia; family Dasyproctidae; genus Dasyprocta; species Dasyprocta punctata. The sequence goes on along the minus strand of RJWM01023037.1, from coordinate 26,743 downwards.
CCCTGCCTTCTCAGGCGTCCTCCTCCCTTGGGCAGCACAGGACCCTAAATCAGCCCACAGCTCTCTGGGCTCAGAGCACGTGAGCATTTTCAGGTGTGACCCACCCAGTTCCATCAATCCCTTTCCAGCTGACCCGCACGCCTATCTCACAGTTCCTGTCAGGGTTGGCTGGAGACAGAGACCCAGAGCCTACAGGCTAATGTGCCTCGTGAAAGTACACTGCAAGAACGAAATGAAGTAATGTATACAGCGCTCCGCACAATGTGTGGTACCAAACAGCAACTCCCCAAAAAGCGGAGGCTGTGTTGTGTTTGAAAATAACGATGATGCAGCAGGGATAAGAGCAGGACACAGTGTTTGGCACCCGGAAGTCCTTAGCAAACAGCTGCTGCTCTTGTGGCCTTTATTATTATCACCATCATTCCAAGCCAAGAGATCCTGGTAGCTCTGGCCCATTCATTCATTCAGCAAATATATACTTAGTATATATAGTTAGTACATGTGTTTGTCACTAAGGTGGTCACTAGAAAAACAAAAGACAGCAAAAACAGACATGATCTACATTCTCACGGAGCCCTATGTACTAGGTCATGAATCAAATAACCACAGTAACCACACATTATCACCACAGCCGGTGCTGAAGCGAGAGGGACGTGGCACTGTGAGCAGGCACGGAAAGGACACATAGCCTTGTCAGCCAGGTCAGAGAGTGGCCCTCCCAAAGGGTGCTGGAAAAGAGAGCAGCAATTGTGAAGACAGCCACACACTGGCGTCAGAGGGAGCCGGCTGCGTTCCAGACCACGAGGGCCAGCACAGCTAGAAAGCACAAGGCAGGGCCGGGTCAGGAAGAGCCTTCCAGACACTGTAAGGGACACTGGGCCAAGGCCCATGGGTCTTCACACTGAGTACGCTCCCAGCCCTGTTCTATATGTGACTTTCAGACAGAGTCTCACTAAGTCACTGAAGTACCCAGGCTGCGCTTGAATCGGCAGTCCTCCTGCCACAGCCTCCCAGAGTGCTGGGATTACAGGTGTTCTCGCTTACCTAGTAAAGGAGAGGGCACTTAGACCCACCCCACCTTGTTTTCAATCACTGCACTTACAGGTGTCTTTCATGTCATACCAGCATCTTCTAATTCTTAATGTTCTAGTTTCCTAAGTAACATTACATGCAGCTAAGTTAGACAGAATTAATACACAGTCAGAGAGGGACAGACCCCCCAGGAAGTGGGGGGAAAGAAGGCATCAGGATCGTGGCTAGCGGCACATGTGAAGAAGGCCAGGGCTCAAGACGAAGATGCAGCTGGGCATGATGGCACATATCTGTAATTCCAGCACTCAGGAAGCTGAGGCAGGAGGATCGCTGCAAGTTCAACACTAGCCTGGATTACTTAGTGAGGCCCTGTCTTTAAAAAAAAAAAAAAAAGATGAAGAAGCAGTAGCCAGGCCTGAGGAGCGCACAGTAACTTGGAATCACACTGTGATTAGCACCGCCTGGTCCAGGAAGTCCAGTGGGCCTCAGTCTCCAGGCGGGTGACCAGAGCATCTGGCCCATCCACCCATCCCTTCCCAAAATGCCTTCATTCTTCCCATGCACCCCTGCTGCGTGACCCGCTTCCCTACTGGATCAACATCAGCTAAGCAGCTGTACTTGTGACCCTACAGGGTGACTCTGCTTATAAATTATCCCTGAAAAGGGGATCGGTGGCAACGCACTCGGGACCCCTCCAGGAAATCCAGGAGCTATTTTTCTCTCCTATTTCCACTAAAATTCTCCTACCTTCTTCCTTCGGTTCACTACTGCATTCCCCCATATTGTGGGACCACCAACTTGGCACATTTGATTCTCCTATGTCTTATTTTGCATCTATTATTCTTTCAAAATGGATTCATTACTCTCATCTATATGCCACTCCAGAATTAGCTAATTCAATTCAGTGAAGAGAGAAAAGCAGGCCCTGGCTGCATCCTAAATACACCGATGTTTTTATATACACATTTTTACATACTGGCATTTTTGTATTTTAAAATTCTTTCGGGAATTTCATGAAGAAACATGAATCCTCTATCATCATATTAAAAGTGAACATACCCTCGGAATTAACCAAAGTTGATTATAATTAGCATCTTGATTTCTAATGTTTCTGCTCTTTTAAAAGCTGATTGTGAAGGAAAAAATGGAAACAAAGCATTTGGAAATGAGGAGGAAAAGAGGGCTTGAAAGGAGGGGAGGGAATTGGGGAAAAAAGAAAAATCAAGGTATATCATGTACAGACAGCTATAAATTCCCTATGATGAATGTGATTGTTATATAAAATGTACCAAGAAAATTACTTTTTAAAAAGTTGATTACACCAAATTCACTATCAAATAAGCTAGCCCACATACTGAGAGCTCTGCTACACCGTTCAGACGTTCAGCAACACTGGAAACCTATTTACACATCTGCCAGAAGCGTCTGTGGCCAGACCGCGTTGGAGAGAGAGTGATTTGGCACTAATTGCAGCGCCCTTGACAGTCCTGAACTACCAGATTTCTCTGTCTCAGTAAGGTGTGGCACGTGACGGCAGAGGCAGGAAGCCGCAATCTTCCCTGACAGCTCCGTAAGACAATCAGTAACAGTGCTCTTCTTTCTACCGCATCAGCAAAGACATGTCCTAACCAAGGTTTTATGGGTCCCACGAGCTATTTCCAAAACTGCAGCCCGTGTGAGCTGTTTCCCTATCCCTTGCCTCCCGTCCTCTCTGCTTTGCTTAACTAAACCCAGACTTTTTCTTCTCTTTCATGAATCATGTCATACTTAAATATAGACTTCCAGCTGTCTTGAGATGAGGGACGTCTCGCTGCCTTGACCCTAAACCCTCTGCATCTTTCCTACCTGTGTCCTTAATCAATGAAGTAGCTGGCAAGACAGGCACTCGGTATGATGAGCCATTCAGTGAAACGGAAACACTGCCCAGGTAAAATTCAGAGTAAGAAGTCATCAGGCTTCATCAAATTGATCCTACCCCAATAAAACCTGGTTAAAGAGTCCTTCGTTTTTTATAAAGAAAATCTAAGAACAAGGAAAAACACAGCTTTGAAGCAGTCTTTTAAAATTAATAATATTACTTTTGCAGTAAAACAAACCCACAGAGATATTTCAGAAGTTATGCCTAGAAGTCACCTTAAAGTTCAATTTAAAAATTAGGCCAATAGCCAAACTCTTGTCCTGCAAAAAGACACAAATTAGTAAACTCTTAAAAGATGCTCTTCAGAATGGCAAAGGTTTAGACTCCAGTAGACATCATCACATTCACCCGGCTACAAAGGAAGACAGGACCTAATGAGCAGCGGAGCACTGTCCTCGCGGTGCTCAGAAGCACGGCCATCTGCGAAAACGCAGACTGTTCAGACCCCCAGGGCTCACTGCCGCACCCCTGGAAAGCTCGACAGAAGCCCGCCAACAACTGGCACGAGGTTAAGCGTGCCCACCTACCAGACAGGCTCCGCACTCTCCTGCTGATGGCAACTGGCCGGCAGTGCGAAATCTTCTCTTCCCCGTCCTCCCCGACAGCTACGAAGCCACACGTAGTTCTAACTATAATCAAAATGCACCACTTTTCTTTCGGATTTGAGAAAGCACAGTTGTGGACAGTCTGGAGGCCACAACAAAAGCCACCCACACTGGTTTACATGTCCCCTCCCGTCACGTGGTATCAGATGTCCTGCAGAAGAACAGAGCACCACCTGCCAGCACCAGCAGGACCCTACGAGTGAGAGGTGAGGGCCGCTGGGTCCTGTGCGTGCACGCCCTCCTCTGCAGCCAGAAAGCGCCTTCCTCTGCGGAGGGACTGGTTTCAGCCGTCAGCGCGGCCAGGCGATGGAATGAACACTAACTAATCTAAGGACTGCTGCGAAGGGATCCGGTAGACTCTCTGAGCACCCGTACTCAGTCGACTCTAAGGAGAGGAGAGCGCCCCTGATTATGCAGGTGGGCCTCATCCAATCAGAAACAAGTTTCTTGGAGAAGAACTCTGCCTCAGGCTGCAGCACAAAGTGCTGCCAGGGTCCTCAGCACAGGGGCTTTCCTGGCAAGTCCAAGACTCCAGACGGTGACTTCAGTTCTGACTTGAGTTTCCAGCTGGCCCTACAGATGTCACACTTACAACATCCCCAATCACAAAACCCAGTACCTTAAAATCTCCATCCCCACATGTGCCTCCTCTGACTGGTTCTCTTTCTCCATAGGAGCCTGACTGATACAACCCGTTTTAAGTGTATGCTCAGGGAATATTAGGAAAATCACTGAGGTAGAAAAATCAAAGAAGAAAAAAATATGAATTGTAAAAAAGTAATCATGCCTGTAATGACAGCTACTCAGGAGACTGAGGCAGGAGAATCACAAGTTACAGCACAGCCTAAGCAACTTAGTGAGACTTTGTCTAAAAATTAAATTTAAGAAAAGTAAAAGGGATAGGGATGTAGCTCAGTAGTACAAAGCCCTTGGGTTCAATCCCCTATACTATAAAAAGTGGGGGCGGGGGGGCAGAGAAATGGAGGATAAAAAGAAAGGATATACTGGCATTGCTGAAAAGCTCTATAAAACAGTGAGAGATTTCACTTAGTAATGTTAATCTTACTGCAGTGTCATCAACTACGCTACACCATATGACCTCTCACACTGTTTCTGAGGATCAGGAATCCGGGATACTTAGAGGCTTCGCTCGGTGGTTCTACCTCAAGATCTCTCGTTCTGCTACCTGCCAGGGGGTGGTGACACAGAGGCTGCCATCATTGGAGAACTTGAGTAGGGCACGGGGCTTCAGGGAACTGTGTCCAAGATGTCTTGCTCATACTGGTTCCACAGGACTGCCTGAGCGTCCTCACAGCACGGCTGGTGGTTCTCAAGTGGGCAGTCTAAGAGCAAGGGCAAGAGCAAGAGCAACGGCAAGGGCAAGGGCAAGGGCAAGGCCAGCGCTACGAATCCACAATCTCATGGTGGAAGTCACACGCCATCGCTTCTGCCGCAGCGTGTTCACTAAATGCAAATGACTAGGTGTAAATGGGCTCTCATATCAGAATGCTGAGACACACGTCACAGCTACTGTAAGGTGTGAAATCATGCTCTTGATTTGAACCCAGGCACAAAGCTGAGCTTTAATTGCTCTTTGTTCCTCTCAGTTTTCTCCTTACTACTGCTAAGAATTTTGTCCTTTACTATCCTAAATCCTCTAAATGTGTACTCTCGGTGTACTTTTTCATTATTTGTTTTTCTTTTTGGGGGGCTAGGGACTGAAACCAAATCCAGTGCTGTACCACTTACTACACCTCCAGGCCCCCTGTGCCCTCCTTCATTCCTTACTTGCGAGCTGGACAACTCACCCCATGTTTTCTAACAGCAGCAAACGCACACACTTACGGTAGCATTATGTTTGATTTCCATCCACTCCTCCACTACCCCTGAAGGTTCCACAGGCACATGATCTCTCCACTAGTGACTCAGCCCCCGGAGCAAGGAAATACCACGCCATGACTAGCTGCCACATTAACTGCTCCTGGTTTCAGAGCCATAGGTCAACCTCCACAGAAGAGATGATTGGTGGTGGCAGAGGGGCTCGTATGAAACCTAACCCTTAGAAGGGGTAACAGTTTGGTAGGTATGTTGTAGTGGGGCTCTTCAGCTCAGCCGGAAATCTAGTTGACTTTTCACTGTTCAGGGACCTAACACGATCAGTTATAAGAGCATTTGGATTTTTTTTTTGGAAGGAAATCCTTAAATTGGGCTTTAAAAGGTCTACCTCAGAAGATCATTTTAATCAACTGATCATCTCACAATTCCTTTCTACAGGATTTTTACCAAGTAAACACAGACTTGAATAACTTTAATGAGGATGGCAAGGCGGAAAGTCATGGGAAGGGAAGTGACTCCGGTGGCTCCTCTCGTGCCGGGTGCCACCCGAAACATTTTATGGTAGTATCCAATTTAGTTCACACGTCACAACTTCAAAGCAGGCATTACTGTCTTCTTTTTACACATGAAAACCCAGGCCCAGAGACATTAAATAGCTTACTCCACATCACAAACCAGCACAATTAACACTCAAGCCCAGGCTTACTCCAAAGCTCATTGTATCAAGTCAGCTTTTGCTGTCATGGTAACAACTCCCAAATCTCAGGGACTGAGCACACCAGATACTTCCTGTTCACAGTAAATGAGAGGACTGCGGGTCCACATGACTCGCCTTCACTCAGAATTTAAACTTACACAGCAGTCGCTGTCTGGGCAGTGGGCAAAAGAGTGCAGGAACTCAAGTTAACGCGCATCGACTACCTACTAAGCTCCTACTCACGGCTGTCACATGCCTTGCCTGTACACGTTCCACTAGACAAAGCTGCCACAGGGCAGGATTCCCACCGAGGGGAACGTACACTCTGCCTGCTACAAGTTACCAGAAGTCACCTGGTCAAACGTGGAGATACGAAATTCCTCCTGAAAGATTCGTGAATTGTCACCTATGAAGGGAGAGTGTGTTTCATGGAGGGGAAAAATACCAATTAGTTATTAATGTTGTCCACCAAGTACCTGTAGTTCTCTTCCACTGCCTTCCCTTACTCACACCCTATGCAGGTAAGTCGCTTGCTTTCCTCAATGCAGTGTCATTTTGGGTGGAAGATGTTTAGACCGTTCTCCCCCACCACCTGCAGTGCTTCAAAGTGACTGCAGCCAGGTCTCGAATGAAGCCAGCATGACAGAGCCCCCGACCAATCCATGAGGAACCGGCAGCATGAACGAAAAATCTGTGACTCATCTGCTATTCCAGCATAAGTTAGCTTACTTTGGTCAACACGCAAATCAATTAGATTCATTCACTCAAGAATGTGAACTAAGAAAGAGGAAAAACTATGTAGTGAGAAATGGATGACAAATGCCAATGCAGAATGTAACACTCCTTATGAAGGGCCAAAACTAGGTTATAAGTACAAAGAATCAACAGGCAGAAAGCAGACAAGAGAAGGCAGCATGTGGGTAGAAAATAAAAGAGCAGGCTTAAAGGAAGAAACAAATGCACGATGAGTTTCCAAACCCCAGAGCTGCTTGCCTTCATTGCTATAGCTTTCCGGCCTGGCTAAGGGTGAAAGAATCTTCACAATTTCTTCTTCTTTAATAAGATTAAATGAATCTTATGTAGAGAAAGTGAGATAAAATGAGACCTGTTAAATGTTCTAAATCAATTATTTAGAAAAAATTCTACATTGAATCCACCTACAGAATAAAGATCACTTCCTAATGAGCATTAAATTTTGACTATATCAAATTTAATGTTCACATATCCAAAACATTAAATACACAAAATACATAAATTCATTAAAAATGTTCTACTATCATCAAGAATAACACTTCCCCAGAAAAACAGGATAAACAAGAGAAACAGAATCTTGCCCTCTGGAAGGTTTTCTAATTCATAACACTCAGAAGAACTGGTTCTTTTCTAAACACATGCTAATCCTATACAACCTCCCATGGAAAGCCGTATGCAAATGAAGGGGCCTACTACAATACCAGGCTCAGAATTTTGAATTCAGTAAAAGATTGACTGAGTGATCTCATACATCATTAGATTTATTATTATTTGCTTGATAAATCACTAAATGTATGCACTCATACTTCAGATAATAGGCAAAGTGCTAACAGTGATGATTAGGTTGGTTGACTATTAGGACAGATGCTGTAATTCTGGATCAAAAACCTGAATAGAAATTAATACATTATATTAGGCATGTGCTGCGAGAAACTGAACAGCTCAAGAGCATATTGAACTTAGTATCTGTTTTTAAACACATTTCAGGACTTTTTAGTCAAAATAGAAGGCATTTATTGAAAAGCTACTTCATAGTTGGTGCTACGCTAAGATGCCTCACAGGAAAGAAAGCACACAGAAAATCTTTAGTAGGCAGGAGCACGACTCAGTGGTAGAGCACTCGCTTGGCATGTGCAAGGCCCTGGATTCAGTCTCCTGTACTACTAAAATACATTTGGTAGTGAGGCACTGAACTCTTTAGTAAATTCAAGTAGTAAACTGGTCAAGTGGATAACTATATGAAATTAGTTTCCAATAGGATTAGACACAGAAAAGAACTAATAACTAAGAAGTTTCCTTGGTCACTTCAACTGCATTTTCACAAATCAATAAATTTTAAGTTGCTCACTTTGGTAATGTTGTATTATAAAACGTGCATACTCCACTATTATTTATTCTTGTTTTGGTGGTTAATTCATCTGGAAAAGTGGATGGATAGGAAAGCAAAATTTACACTTAACTGATTTCTTAAAGATTGGATAAATTTTCAACTTTAACTGGTAGGCTATCTAGAATGACAAATAATGTGACAGGTAAAAGTAAATGAAACAAAACTGAATTACCCTTGTCATTAATCTTGTTCTTTCTGTAGTAAATCTAGGCTGGGAGTGACTCACTGTGAATTTTACTATTCAAGCACCAAATGAATCTGTCTCCTCCACAATGGTAGTTCCACCACAGCAGTGATACATATCCTCATTTTAATTAACCTAATGGTCTATTCACCCATCATACGTGCAGGCCTATTTCATTACCCTAAATTAACATTTTCTTTCCATTAGAGTTACAGATACTAAAAAAGACATTGCTTTCATGTGTAGTTTACAGCACATTCAATCTATAGAACTGCTTTGTTTAGTGATTATAAGCACTTAAATGCTCTTTGAAAAACAACTACTAGCTGTCTGATGATTTACTTACTCATACACAGGGAGGGTCATTAATAAGGAGACTAAAATGCAATATTTCAAGAATAAAATATCTATTCATTAGCTCGATGAAAAATTCTAAGAAAAGTGTTGATCAATCTTATTTTAAAAGGTATGATGATTCTCCTCAAAGTAAATGGGTTTGTATCTTTTCACAAGATTAGAGTTTCTCGAATTTAGAGTCAGATATAAGAACAATAAAGTAATTTTAAATGTTCAAGAGAACTGTTTAAAGACATTTTTAGCAAATGTTTGCCAATTTAATGAGAAATTATTTGATCACAATTCTTTGGTATAAATTCAGCACTTAGGGCTAAATAATCATCTCCAGGGTAGAAATTTACATAGAAACAACCATTATTGTTTACTTTCCAAATTAATCTCCATTGATCAAAATGAAAACGTAAAAGTTCAACTTGCTCTAGAGATGGTTTTTTTAAACCTTTTCATATAATTGCAAGTTAATGACACACCTTCGAAAACACATTCCTTTGAACTCCCCTGCCCTGTCTGTCCTGCCTCTATCCTCAGAACTATTTCTATTTTAGCTAGTTTTCCACTTATTGCAGCGTGAAACAATGTCATTCATCCTGAAGCAGAGATAAGGCTAAACCCCAGGTGCGAGGCTAGAAAGGACTCTACACGCAGGCGCCAGGATGCTGAAATGGTCCACGGGGTATTTGCAGACACAAAGTCATCTGAAGCTGTGAGGTCCTCCTGACCAAGCCTAGGCTCTGAGAGAGTGAATACCAAGAAGTGACTCTGTAAGTCTGCGTACTATGAAGAAATTCCAACTAATAAAACAGAAGACCATGGCTGAGCCTCCCTACAGTTAGAAATAAACGCCGGACCAGTAGCAACAGCGCATGCACACGTGCAAGACACACGTTCACACACGCTCTATACAGTTCCAGAGCACTAGGAGAAGTACTTCTGTGTGCGTTTGTGTGCGTGTATGTCTACACGCACTGTAATCCCTGACTCTGCCCCTGGATAGGGTCACAGACTCTTCAGTTAAAGAAATGAAGGGATGCCCCTGAATCTTCCTGAGTCATTTCCACCTCTCTCACCCACTGTTACATGAGAATGGGGGCAAACACAAAGACAGCTGCCTTTCTTCAATCGGCCTATACCTACTAAAACTTCTCTTCACAAAGAACAGTTGCCATTCAGTAAGAAAAAACAGAATATCAATTATATCTCTCATACACAACACAAAAGTAGCACACTTTAAATGTCTGCTTGAGATGTCATTAGTGCTTAGAGAAACTGTCACCTTCCTAATGCTAAAGACACAATACAAACACTATTCTCTCCCCTTTAGAAAGATGTCAGGGAAGTATCACTGACAAAATTCTACCATGCTAAGTTATTTCACTTCCACTTTTTACCAGAGGAGATGAAATTTTAAATATTTAAAAATCGGAATACATAAGATGGGCAGAGGAACCAAGCAAAAGCAATTAGAATTGGGAAATATTAATTTTAAGTTTTGCTTCTTTTAATCTTGACAAAGACATCAATCAAAATGCTAACCGTTCTGCCAGAACTAATACACGAAATGCCCTTGAAAACTGAGCATGTATCTATGAACTTTTCTACAACTTTAGTGTCCCCACAAGTAACAGAAACAGATTGAATATTAGACACCATAACACTAGAGCCCTTATTTTACTCAAGGACTCTCTTAGGAAATACATACTTAAGTAGCTGCCTACTGTATCACTAGACAGGATTATGTCTAGCCAATACCTCAAGCGTTATGAACACAAACACAGTTGTCTGGGTCATCTAAAAACTGTATCAATAATTTAACCAAAATTCAGTTTAGATTAACTTTTAATAGCACTATCAAGCAAACTTGCTACATCAATGGCAAAACCAAAATGATACCACTAGGATTAAATGATGAGATAGAAGTGAGTGTAGTACTACACCAACTTCTCCTTCCCAAGGAAAACAAATGTTTCCTGACCATGATTCTCTGCTCCCTTAGACCTTTAATCATGTGTTTTACATGGTTATTTGCCTTCTTAGCATCTGCATCTCAGACCCATTTCCTCTTATAAATTGCTACAGCATTTATTCCCATCCATCACTCATTGAATACTATATCTTTCTCTATGTTATGAGTTATTTGAAAAAACAATAATAAAATGTAGTCTCTTCAGCTAGGTCTTAAACCCTCAAGAACAGGAACTGCATTTGAATTATCTTTTGTGTGTGTGTGTATGTGATTTAAAAATCTTGCACATCAATCAAAGTAACAGACTCACAGTAAATGTTAAATAAGGATTGTAGTTTTCCAAGGGCTGTGCTTCACAACTATGCATGCACTGAAGAGGGGACAGGGCTTGTTCAGAAGTAAGAGGCACGGATTTTATTTCTTGTTCTTTCCAGAATTAGTCCAGCAAGTCACTTATCTTCTCATCCTCATCCTTATAAAGATGATCTCTAAAGTCTTTCCCAGGTCTACAAGCCTAAGAGTCTACATCACAGAGTAAATACAAAGCTTACTTATTATTACTAGCAAAATTCATACGGCCATGTTCTATAATTCCACCACCCAAAATAGAATTTTGTCTCGCAAATACGAAAATACAAAATGATTCATTACGTCAACAGCTGAAATACTGACTGGATCACAGTTCTCCCCAGAGTCCCTTCACTCAGCTGTGAGACAAACACAGGCTTGGAGACATAAATTCAACAAAATTAACTTTGTTTTTGGTAAAGCACTGAACACTACAGATCAGGAGAAAAGGGCAGGGGGAGAGGGACCTCATTTATCATACAAATAATATGAAATGGTTTTTATACATGAAACATCGCCAAAGTAAAACTTCTGTGCCTAATCTTCCTTTATCCTAATCTTTGTTTTCTTATTTGTGAAGGCAAACATCATGTCATTTTTCTTTTCCTGTTTATATGAGAAAAAGACACAAACCTTGGAAATATGGAAAAGAGTACTACGCAGGGGACGACAGGCACTCGCTCCAAGCACAGGCTCCTGCAGCAACTAGCAGCTCACTCTGGACAACGGCCAGACCTGGAGAAGTCGCTTGCTAACTTAGGGGTTTCTATCCACGCAAGACATAAATAATTCTGTCTGACAGAACAGGTAACCACAAAGATCAATGGCTCTGTGAGGCATTCACCTGTTTTCTAACACAGAAAACATTTCTTTGTTATATTGCTTAAGAATGTCTAAATTTTTAAATATTCTTTGAACCAGTCATAAAATCTTAACTTATTTGCCTATTAATTCAATAAATTAAATAAAATATTTCACACATTTTACCTTTCGGAAAATTATCATTTAACACTTGTAAAAACATAACCTAATGACTGTGCATCGTAATCCCTTTTTCAGTCTTCCTCCCAATCCAAGAAGTTATATTTATAATCCCATTGAGATGTTATTAGAATCCCACAAGTTAATTCCAGTCTACCACCTTCAATGCAACCCATGGCAACAGTAAAGACACCAAGACATATTCAAACTTAAGGGCAGCCAAGGGGCCCTGAGTCCGATCCCCGTGAGGATGTGTGGACAAAGGCTCTGATCCAAGGCCTCGCCCAGGATTTATTATCCTGTGAAGAACGGGCTGACTGGAGAATGAGTGACAGTGAGGATGGCAGGAACTACGTGAGTAACTTGAGCTTGTTGGCCAGGTAGGGAGAAAAGCATCTTTGCAAAATACAGGGAGAATGACACGCAGAAGGATCAATCTGCATAATTCAATTAATGTAGCAACTGAATTGTCTTTGGAGGCTGCTGCTTCAGTTTCTGATATGTACACTTCTGTGCCCTGGGGACTCATAGCCTCTTTACTTCGAGGCTCATACCCAGTTGACAGTTCTGGAGCTGACTGGCTCTGACATCCCGCTGTGCTCGTATCTTCTACAGAGAGCACTATGTGAGGAAACGGGAGACTGTCTGATGGCTTTAAGAGATTACATACCAGTACCTGACTAGCCTTACTTGCAATGCTTAGAGCCAATTAAGGGGAAAAAAAACATACCACAGTTAGCTCTGTACATATCAGTATATAAAAATAAACCTTGACATAATCAATGTTACAGCAATTGTTCTCCATACAAGGAGAGCTGCTCAAATTGTCTCCTACAACTGTGCAGAATAATTGGGGGTCTATTTATACAACCAATTTGTTAACTGTTTACCTCAAGCAAAATTCTGATGGAAATCAAAACTACTTACATACTATCACATATATCTATCTTTCGTAGAAGAATACTTGCAGTGTGAAAAAAAGGGAAAAAAAATAATGTGCTGGTTTACTTCCTCCCACTGAGGTAATTATAATTTCCCTGGTAAACTCAGAAATGACAAGGATAAAAGGTGTAAGGTGTTAGCCAGTAAATCTGATGGAACAAACAACTTATAAACAAAAATGCTACAGCTCTGGCAGCTGGAAGAGGTTTCTCCTGCCAACAGATCTTCTCTTTAAAATTGGCTTATGACTGGGGATATAGCTCAACAGCATAGCACCTGGCTGACAAGCACGAGGTTATGAGTTTGATCCCCCGTACCCAAAAAAATAAAATAAAAAGTTAAATAAAATAAAATAAAATAAAATAAAATTTGCTTAAGAATGAAAGAGTGCAAAGAGATTTTAAAAACATACCAACACCTGGCTTGATGAACAAAGAACTAGCCAACTATAATGCGCATAACATCACTGACTCTCATTAACTGGGGACACATTTGACTGCAGCAAATAACGTGTAATAACCTACTACTCCAACAGTTTTCATGGAGACACTCAGGCAGATGCAGATATTTCTTGATGTTGATTTGATAAGTTCTGATGCTCTTTAGGCAAAATCAATATGGTATCTTTTCTGTAGTACTTGCAGAAGGGTTTTTTAATTTTGCTTTGACTGGTAAATAGAAAGCTGATGTAAGATTTTTCTGCAAGAATTTCTATGGGGAAAAGATTTAGAGTGAGCTTCACAGAGAATGAACAAACACAGCTTGGAAGCAGTTTAATTTGATCAACAAATACAGTTATGGTAAAACCTTGTTAGTTTGCAGAGTCATTCTAAATGCTGCCAGTCAAAAATCAAGGTATTCCCTCAATGCCAAGAGATTGCATGAAGACTGGATCAGCCAGAAAACTAGATGGGCTGGAGACCAGGGAACTTTTAGTCAAGGGCAGACAGGAATGTACATATGCGCACACTACAAACAACAGTCCACAAACAACTACAATTATTCTTTCAAAAGGGAACTAAAGGGGAATGTGATCTTAAACCAAGGACCTAACTCTAGCTCCTTTACTCTTCTTTCTTTATTGCCATCAACAAATAATTAAGACTGTTGATAGGATTCTAGGTTGGAAATGTGGTTTAGAAGGGTCTTCTAAATAAAAAATACAATTTGAGAAAGAAAAAGTAAAGAACAGCAATTTACAAGAATGTAAATTATAATGAGTAAAATCTTGGTTTGAGAGAATAATCCATTCCACTCATAATCCAAAGCATTTTGTATATCAAAGCAGTGAGTGAGAGAGAGAACAACCAGTTGTGATGATGTGACACTTGCCATGACATACACTCCTCATATTGCAAGACATAGCTCCTTTATCAAGTCAAAAGTTCTTAAAAATGTTTGCTCATCTTACAGAACACCTGCAGAACCAAGTTGCTCACAATTCAAAGCTTGACTGTATTTTTATCATTAGATTCTAAATTGTCTTAATTTTCTTACTGGAACTTTGGTTTTGTTTTTTTCCCTGAAATTACCAAAGGTAATGTATATCACTCTAGTTAAAAGAAACAACCAGAAAATACATAAATATATGTTTTATATAAATATATAAAAAATACATTTTACCATAGATATAAGTTAAAATATTTTCAATGAGTAACACTCAAAAGTCTTCTGCTTTAAAATAATTTACGCAATCAGCCTGAATTTTGAATTGATAATCGTTATTAGCTTTTTTTTAAAGATAATAAAATTCAACAAAACATAACAGAACAAAGTCAATCAAAACAAAGCAGAAGAAGTGGTACAGAACTTCAAAGAAAGATACTATGAAAACAATAGCTATTATAGTATATCTTGTTATTTTCAGAATAGTTGACCATTCCAACAGGTGTAGTAAAATCAAACCAAAAACAAAAGAGAAAAAATAAATAAATAAATAAAACCAATAAAAACACAGTATAAAATAAGGCCAAAAAAAATTAACCAGAATAAAGCAAAACAATGAGAACAATATTGGGCCTCAAACAACACAGAAGAGAACCCCCCATTGCGCTACATTGGTACTGTCATCTTCCAAAGAGATGCTCAGGCTGCCAGCCCCAGGCCTCTTTCTCTTCCTGGAGTCCACGCCAGTCACGCAGGGCCCTGGAAGGCAGACTAGGTTATTAGCTTTTTAAAAAAAGCTTCAAATTTAAAAAACTTCAAAACTCCAATGGTTCATGCATAAAAATTAAAATTTTAGAACTCGCTTTAAACATATTTTACATCATCTGACATAAAACACATGAAGTGAATATTTTATATAAGTTTTCACAAGGAAAAAAGTATCTGTACTCAAAGTTGAGTATAAAGTCTAATTCTCTCAAAAAACAAAACAAAGGTAGTTAAAATAATTCAGATTAGGCCAGGGATTTAGCTCAGTGGCATAAGCGCCTGCCTGGCAAGCTCGAGGTCCTGAGTTCAATTCCCCGTACCAAAAAAAAAAAAAAAACAAAAAAAAAATCCGATGACTGGTCATAATGAATAGAAAGGTTTGCCTAGCTTAAACTCAATTTAAAAAAAGCAAAAAAATGTAATCTTCTTCCATACAATACTGGCAATTCCACTGAAAAGACAAAATAGCTAAAACCATCAACCACAAATCCAAAGCCAAAATGGACACAACTAAAAAATTCCTAAACAGTAGGAGTCTGACCTAAACAATACAATAAATCCAAGTTATAGCTTCTAAACTCCCTTTTAAAAAAAAAAATATTGACTAAGTGATTTCTACTCCACGATGCAACATTTCCTTAAAAGCTCAAAAGCAAAATACATAGTTCATTAACTTCACAAATAAACCAAAAAGCTAGGGACTACCCTCCCCTAGAGACAGTATTAGTAGCATTTTCTGCCCGCATAAGTGAATACTGCCTTTAAAGAGACTCCATAAAATTCTCCAAGTTTCAGAAATTGATCATTTTAAACTAAATCTCTCAAAAAGCGTGTAAATGTATTCTATTTCCCTTAATGTTTGAGATAACATAACTTCTATGCACCAATATCCAGATTTAGGATGATTTCTGCAATATCTTAATTTTGAAATACGTTCACATTCATTGAGTGGATAATTACAGAGGCCATCGCCTCTTTATTGTAGTTGTGAGAGGCAGAAAACACTTCCCATGTTATTTTTAGCAATCATTTTCCTTCTCTTTATTTCCCTTTATCTAGTCTCAAGATTCAAGTGTATCTCAACCAGCCCCAAATAATAACCCTTCCCTGAAGTATTGTATTTTAAAGTAGTACTTTGTAAAGTTGAACATTTTTGCAGAGAAAATTCAGCACTGACACATTATTTAAACACAAACCTCGTTTTCTTTGGGGTGATAAAAGAAAAAAATTCTTTTTAAAATCACATACTTGATAAGATCCAAAATGCACAATAGATACTGTGAAAGTGAAAGAAACTGCTCAAAAGGAAAGAACAACTGAGTTGAGGGAAAGGAGAAAAGAAAGAAGGAAAAAGAATGTGTGTGTGTGTGTGTGTGTGTGTGTGTATAAAAAATAGCTAAGATAATTATACTACTAATTTCTATTAGCTCATCGAAAAGTATGGTTTGTGCTTACATTCCTTGATCAATTTTCATGCCTATGTCTTGTAACCTGAGTAACTACTTTGAAGATAACAATACACAATATATTATCCAGTGTTAATCCCCTATTATCCTGCTTTGAAATTCTGTATCATCATATTTATTCTTTTTTCTTTTTAAAATTAAAAAAACGTATTTTAGAAAACTAATGGAATTTTTACTGATTCTTTTACACAAAAGACTACAAAAACTATTTCAAAATTGAAAATTGATTTCTTAAGACCAATTTTTAACTGCTGTTACGAAAAATTTAAATTCTTTTAATGACTATTTAGTACCACTAAAATGAGTAGGTAAAGAATAACCAATATTCAATCTCAACCACCAAAAGTAAAAGAACAGAAAAAGAAAGGAAACCTCCAAAGCATATCCATAAGTTGCTAATGTATAAATCATCTTTCAATCATTTTACCTCACAAAATCCTACACTGAAGACAAAAGCTAGGTCTTAGCTTTTACCAAACAAATTTATGCACCTCTGTGACACTACTCTACTTAGCTGTCACTCTACTTCCATGCCAGGCAAAAGGTTTCTGGGGGAAAAGCTTCGAGCAAGAGCACACAGTCAGCCAGGTGAAAACAGAGTCAGCAAAGACAACGGAGAACGAGTAAAGGTGGGGATAAAGAATACAGCATTCCCAAAACCTTACCTTTAAACAACAACAACAAAAACTGGTCTTTATTAGTTGTGTAACTGCTTCCTATCAACACTGCCATATAAGAAACGAAATTTTAAAGTAATTCAAAACCAATTTATGAAATTACAATTTTCATTAAACATATAACAGGTCTCACAAGGCTTGTTAAACTAAATTATCTATGGAGAAAATACCCATTTTATTCTTTCACCCAAGTTCTTGGCCCATAGTAAAATAGATCTATTCCTCACAAAAATAAAGAGGAATAAATCTTTACATAAAATGCAGAAATAAATTTCATTGCAGGTACTCTGCACGTCAACATTCAACCCTGATGCAAACTCAGTGACCCTCAGGGCTGTGTAAGCAGCACCTAATCGCAGTCAGGTCAGCCCGTATTTCACCAGTGAGCATTCCCCAGTGTCAGTGCTGCCAAAGGGAACCACACTCATTATTGCTTATAAGGTTTGTGACTTTTAAGAAGTTGAAAATCACATATTCTAAAGACAAATGATCAAACATTTAAATAGAAATTTTTCCCTCTTGTGATGAATGATATCTGCAGTTCACAAAGGCTGACAATTGACAAATTGCACAATGTTCTCAAAGAGATTTAGGGACTTTATATGTGGCTTGTTCACAACTTTACTCATTCGAATCCTCTTCAGCCACAATAAAGCTGTCCGCATGGTTTTTAAAACTTACAACCCACTCAATACCACTGTTGGCAAACTCACCCAAAGCCCAAGATCTAATATTAGCCTCTTTATTCTAATAGGTGAAAGGGGAGAGAGTGAATTCAAAGACAAGATAAACAGAAAGAAAAGAAGGGGACAAAACAAAAGAACATAGAAGAAAAGCTGATTTTAAGACCAATTTTATTAATGAAAAGAGAATGGTACAATTTTGCTGGAATCTGAATGTAATTTGTCCAATGCTAAATGATCACTAACTATACAAAAAAAAAAAAAAAAGAAAGAAAAAAAAAAAAAAACACCATAGCCCATTAGTGCACTAAAGGAATAATGCCTTTTAAAATGCCCAAACTACTTCTGCACAAATCAGCACCAAGCTCAGTCTTTGCTCAATGGTCAGTAGTTATTGAATAAAACGTTTACACCATTTAACTCATGCCTGGCTGTGTTTATCTTTAGCTGTAGATGGCGGTAATGTGGCAATAAATAATAAAGGAGGTCTGAAGTGAAGAGTGGAGGCAAAGTTCACCTGTGTAAGGTACACTGGCTTATCAGGTGCTAGAAAGACACTCAATAAGGTTCTCCAATCTCTTAATTAGGAGTCTCAGGCTCTGAAGCTTGTATTTCAGAAGCACACGTTTTGCAGTGCTTTTCCACTATTTGTTTTTTCTTTTGCAATTCATAGGCTATTTCATTGCTGTTTGTGTTTCTGTTGGTGCTGAGGACCAAGCCTAGGGCCTGGTAACTGCTAAGTACATTTTCTACCACTGAGGTACACCCAGCACTTATATCAGACTGGCTGGTTGGATAGATAGACGGATGGATGGATGGTTGGTTGGTTGGTCATTTTTTCCTCTGGTACTGGGAGCTGAACCTGAAACTTCCACAGGGAACAAGAACCCTGGACCTTTTTTGCTTTTTAGTTTTCAGATAGGATCTTGCCAAGTGTCTAACTCTAATGTGCAATTACCCTGCCTCAGGCTCCCAGACTGCAGGGACAGGGGCCGCCACCCCACAGTTGGGCTGCTGGGGCCATCCTTAACGGGGTCAGGTCAGTGTTAGCAAAGTTCGGGCTGGGAGACAGTAATCCCAGCCAAGGCTGGGAGAGAGTGATCCAATCATGATGAGAGTCCCAGGGAGGGGAGAGCAAGCAAAGCAGCAGGAATCGTGACAGTTAAGACAGCCTGTCTCCTGAATACTTTCCCTCTCCATGGTCCCCATTAAACGTCGGCAACTTTTGTGACACTAAGAGAAATCCATTTCCTATCAGTAGTTTTCATGTCCGCCTCAATCAGCCACTTACCAAAAGTATTGAAAAAGTCAGAGAACTCAGTGGCTTGCACTTAAAGTATTTTTTTCATTCCTGGTTCTCAGACTTTAGTGGCAACTATGATCACCTAGGGTCCCTCATCAGAGATTTTTTATTAAAACAATCAAAACTGAGACTCGGAACTCTGACATAATAAAAAACACTATTTTCAGAAACCAAAGATGGGGGAGAAAAATAGTCAAAAGGTGGGCAATGAAGAGAAAAAAATTAAATCAACGGGTTAACAGAAACACATTTCAATTAGTTTTTACACAATAGCTTAAATTGACTGTACTATATATACACGGGGGACCTCTACGTTACTTCAGCAATGAAGCTCTCGTGACTGAATTTCAATTCTGACATCTCATATGAGCAACATCACTTGACAGTTACTACCACTACAAAAAGAGCTAAGGTTTCAGAGAAAATTCTTGTAGGTGGTTTTTCATCTTTGTTTCTGCTTTTAAACCTTCATCTAAGTATATGGCTTTCAATAATTGAGGCTGCCGCTCTGTGACTCAAAGAGCTTCAATCAAGTAAAAAGCAATCCATCCTGATAGTAGCATGCATAAAGTATTTACGATAAACAAGGCACTGAACCAAGCGCTTCGTATGTATTAACCCCAAAATCCTACTATACTTTGGGCATTCTGCCAACACTGCTAAGCTAATTTAGTTTTTCAAATCAGGTAACAAAAATTTGATTGTGTGTTATGTAGATAACAAAGGATTACTTAGTTCTTCAAAGTTCTACAGGAATTTTAAAAGAACGTAACATCCCTAAAAGAAAAGCAACGAACTTCCTGTTCTGGGCTCATGATCTGGTCCGAAGGCTCCATGGTTTTCACCCTGCACAGGCACAAGCAGCAGGCACAGCACATCTACAGGACAAACGTGTCCCCCACCCCCGTCATCCCAAGTCCAGGGCTTCCCAAAGTATCCTGCACTCCTGCACACTTTGTGTCACTTCACACCCTCTCCTCATTCTTCTATCCTTCCACTGTGATTTGTACTACTCCTACTTGGTGGCTAATGAACACGTCTAATCTTAACTGCAACATGTTCCCCATGGTCAGCCCTTTTGGGCTAATGAGCTGCAACTACACAGCAATCAGACTCTGGATCAAAGTCCCAGATTTCATCAGATATATGTGAAGTATATAACTGTTTGCTTGTTTTACTTTGCTTTTTGTTTTGTTTTTGTTTTTGTCTTTTTGAGACAGGGTCTCACTATGCAGTTCAGGCTGGGCTTGAGCTCACTTTGTAGCCCAGGCTGACCTCAAACTCACAAGGATCCTCCTGCCTCAGCCTCCTGAGTGCTGGGATTACAGGTGTGTGCCACCATGCCTGGCTTAAATACATAGTTTTGCACAAAGATTAGTTCTGTAGTCACACATTACCTCTCAGACCAATAGACAAACTTAAGGAGGCCTTGGAGTACACTCAGTGACAGAGTATGTATCTAGATTGCATGAGGTACTGGGATTGATTTTCAGCACAGGAAAAAAAAAAAGGATACCATATCGTTAAACCATTAGGAGAAAAAAAAGAAATCTTAAGGATCAATATGCATTAATTTCTCTGGTAGAGCCTAGAAATTCTGGGGACTTCTCAAGGTGACTGAATGTGAAACTCTCAGGTAAATATGGCAGACTGAGCTGACCCTTCTACATACCATCCTGCTGAAAATAGTCCTAAAATGTTTTATAAGGGAAATAAACTAGAACTGGTAACAAGCACTGGGTTATATTATGAGCCTGACAGAGTGATACACATAGAAAACTAGGCAGAAGGAAAAGCAGTGAACCAATGAGTGACCCCTGCATGGGTGTGTCAGGAGACAGTCCTCTGTGGGTGTGTCGGGGTCTGTGTGTCTTCCGGCTAGTCCCCTGGAAACGTATGGTTCTGGACCAACAATTTTCCCACAGCTTTTGTGAGGAAAGATCTGAAAGAGAAAGACAGTTTTGCTGACTGGACCGTCCTTATTGTACATGAACACAGGGATAACTTAGTCCATGGCAAATTTTGTGACAAATTTAGCAGAAATTTCCCTTAAAACCTGAAATTTCTTATGCTTGGGTTCTTTGCAGATGACACAAACCATCTTCATGTGCGGTGTCCACTTGTGCCCCTTCATACCACCCTTAGGGAACTAACACGAAGGGAAGGGACATGACCAGGAGGTTCATGCGGCTGCCTGTGTCGGGAGTAAAAAGGTGCTTTTTCTGATCTCAGAGCAGCTAGTAAGCTGCCAGTATTGTTAAAATCTGTTGAAAGCTAACTTCTGAAAGTGTACAATGTGCAGCTTTGAGGTAGAGATAAGAGATAAAGACGGACATACACGTATGACATTTAAATGTACCTACTCTTTTAAGAAGTCAACCTAAAAGGAAGACCAACCTGCTTTCCTAAGAAAGACAAAGAAAGGTGTTCAGAGAAAGATACATGTTTGAGGAAACAAAGTTGCCTAGAACACAGTGGAGGAAAAGGAAGGGACATGAGAGCAAGGGACAAACAGGTGAAGAAATGAACGGAGGAGGAAGACGGGCCAGGATATTTCATCAGTAGAGTGGCTCAAAAGAGACTCTATATCTTACCCTTAAATTATTGTTAGAAAGGTCTACATATCTTGGGGAAACTTTTTATAAAAGTAAATTCTTTTGCAGACACAATGAACTGTGACTTCTTCTGTCCATGCTATTACAAAGCAGACCGGGTTTATGAAGAAAGCTGAGTCATGGACAGACGCTATGCAGACGAGCACACGGGCACAGTTGTGCTTATGTTCGTAGCACTGCGCTACAGCAATTTCCAGAAATCCGAAGTGTAAAGTCTAGTGATGCGGACATAAAAAATGCTATTACTGGTTTCACTGAGTCATCACTTGCATGCAATAACTGCTTTCATACTTTCACTTTCAGCCTCAAGTCTTACAGGAAGCAAAAAAGAAAAAGAATGTATTGTTATATGCACTTGGCAATTAAAGAAGATCTTTAATAGTATTTTTAACTCTCATGCACATAAATAAAACTGGAAAAGCAAAAATGTTATTTTAATGCCACTTTAACACTACTTACGGAATTTTTCATTATTATGTTTAACTGACACATAACTGTACACAGACACATAACCATACATATTTACAAAGTACCATGTGACATTTCCAAACATGTATATGCTGTGCAATAGTGAGATCAGAGTAATCAGTGCATCTACCACCTCAAACATTTTTTTGAACTGGGAACATTCAAAATCCTTTCTGCTCACTTGAATGTACAGCTATCATTACCAATGACTGCCACCTACTGTGCTACAGAGCGTGCGAAGTCGTCCCTCCTACCCAGCGGCTCCCCTGTGTGCCTCTTCTGTCCATCCCCTCGCCCCTACGCACTCTTTCCAGGCTCTGGTAACCACTACTCTGCTCTAAGAGATCAGTATTTTAGCTTTCACACAGAAGTGAGAACACGAGGTACTTGTTTTATCTGTGCCACACTTATTTCACATAAGGTCTTCCAGCTCCACACATGTTGGTGCAGAAGACAGAATTTCATATTTTTTTTAACACATAAGTAATATTCCGCTGAAGGTCCCTGCACTATACACCTGGGACTCACCCGGGCTTGCGTGGCGCAGTGCTCCAGAGGCTCTCAACTCCCTACAACCAGATGCAAGGTCCGGGTGGTGCCACACTCCAGGGTACACTCTGCCTAGCTGCGTGGGTCCCACCCCATAAGGCGGAGGCTCCAGCAGCACACTGCGGGAGTGCATCCTCACTAGCTGCGCAGAGGATCCAGCTCGACTCAGTCCTGCGACTCAGCGAAACCAGCCAGAGGAACACCTGGCCAGCCTCTTAGGACACATAGCCCAGCAAACCAGAGCAACCCAACAAAGTATGTCAGGAGAACATGCGGCCAGCCAAACAAACAACAGAACACAAGGGTCTAGCACTATAATCTGGATGGGGGTGCCCCGGCTAGCCATGGGGATATTGGAGGATTGAAGCTCTACCCAACACACTGTTCCAGTACAGTTCATTGGGAGGCTGGCTGCCCAGTCACACAGGTCCCAGAAGAAAAAGACAAAACGAAAGACCAAGAGGCAGTCTCAGTCCCCTAGCCCACTGAGAACAAACCCGAGAGACACTGAAATGAAAGACACTAGGAGTCACACAAATGAACTTTCTGAAATGATAGCAAATGCAGTAAGAAACAACTCCATGAGGCTATAGAGAAACTCAAAGCAGAAATAATCACTCAGCTAAAAACTGAAATGACAAACATTATGAAAGAAATGCTGTGTGTATCTAAAGAAGATCAAGATAAAAAAACAGAAGAACATAAGAAAATGATGGAAACTTGGAATGAACAATAAAAGATACAAATAGAATGCATGAAACAGATTCAAAGGGAAATTCAGGAAATGAAAAATTCCATGGAAAGTTGGCAAAACCACTAGAATGAAGCTGGATATAATCTCAAGTCTTGAAGACAGCATGGGAGCTCATGGCCACGAAAGAAAAGATCTCTTAAAAATAGGAAGGAACCAAGAAACAACAATTCAACAGCTGCAAGATGATACCAAGAGAAATAACATAAGATTAATAGGCATCAAAGAAAAAGCAGGGGTCAATACTACTGACCTGAGAAGACTATTTGCTGAAATAGCAGAAAATTTTCCATGAGAAGAGAATCTGGAATACAGATAAGTTAGGCATAATGAACCCCAATTAACCATAACCAAAATAAATCCTCACCCAGACATATAATAATTAGGGTATCAGAAATACAGCACAAGAACAGAATACTAAAAGCTGTCAGAGAAAAGAAACAGATCACCTATGAAGGAAAGCCTATTGGAATCACGGCAGACTTCTCAACACAAACCTTTAAGTTAAGAAGGGCTTGGAGTGAAGTATTTCAAATCCTGAAAGAAAACAACTTTCAACCCAGATTGATGTATTCTACAAAACTATCTCTAAAAATTGATGGAGAAATAAGATACTTCCATGACAAAGAACAACTGAAGAAATTTATGCCCACCAAACCAACACTACGAAGAGTACTGAAAGACACTCTACAAAGAGACAAAGATAGCTACAATCTTCAGAACAACAACAAAAGGAAACCAATAAGCAGGGCAAATAATTAAACACAAAATGTAGAAAACCAACAACAGAAAGATACCATGACAGGGATGGGTAAGTACATTTCAGTTATAACAATCAATGTAAATGGTCTCACCAATAAAAAGAAACAGACTGGCAGAGTGGGTTAAGAAACAAAACCCAACAATATGCTGTGTACAACAAACACATTTCACTCAAAAGGAAACTCACAGACTAAAAATCAAAGGCTGGAAAACAATACTCCATGCAACAGGAACCCAGAAAAAAGCAGGGGTAGCTATTATGTTTCCAGACAATACGAACTTCAAACCGAAAATGATCAAAAGAGATAAAGAAGGTCACTACATACTTGTTAGGGGAAAATTTCAAGAGGAAGAGATTACAATCATAAATATATATGCACCGAATATGGGAGCATCCAACTATGTAAGACAATTCTTAATAGACATGAAAAACCAAATAAACAATAATACAGTTATAACAGGAGACCTAACACCCCACTGTCACCAAGAGACAGATCAACCAAACAAAAAATCAGCAAAGAAATAACAGAACTGAATCAAACTTATGAACAAATGGACCTAGTAGATGGGTACCCAGTGTTCCACCCATCAACATCAGAATACACATTCTTCTCAGCTGCACATGGGTCATTCTCTAAAAGATATCATATACTGGTCCACAAAACATGCTTAAGTAAATGCAAAGGAACTGAAATAATTCCATGCATATTATCTGACCATAGTGCAATAAAATTGGAAATGAATGACAAAAAAACCCACAAGAACCACATAAGCACATGGAAATTAAATAATACTCTCCCGAATAACCAATGGGTCACAGAAGAAATTAAACAAGAAATTAAACAATATCTACAATTCAATGAAAATGCAAATACAAATTACCAGAACCCGTGGGACACAATGAAAGCAGTCCTCAGAGGGAAATTTATAGCACTAAACTTCCACATCAGAAAAATGGAAAGAACACACATAAACGACCTAATGCTGCACCTCAAACTTCTAGAAAAAGAAGAGCAAGTCAAGTCCAAAGCCCAAAGAAGGGAGGAAATTATCAAGATCAGAGCAGAAAATAATGCAATTGAAACTAACAAAACAATTCAAAGAATTAATGGATCCAAGAGTTGGTTCTTTGAAAGAGTAAATAAAATTGATAAACCCCTAGCCAAGCTTATCAAGAAGAGGAAAGAAAAAACTCAGATTCATGCAATAAGAAATGAAAAGGGTGAAATCACTACAGACCCGGTAGAAATACAGAAGATCATCAACACCTACTTAGAAAACCTTTACTCACATACATTCAATAACACAGAAGAAATGGACAGATTCCTATGAATTACCAAAGCTGAATCAAGAAGATGTAAAACTGCTGAATAACCCAATCCCAGCTAATGACACAGAAAATGTAATTAGAACCCTACCAACAAAGAAAAGCCCGTGCCCTGATGGATTCACTGCTGAATTCTACAAGAAATTTAGGGAAGACCTAACGCCAACACTCCTCAAACTCTTCAGTGAAATTGAAAGGGAAGCAAGTTTCCCTAACTCATTCCTGGAAACAAGCATTACCCTAATACCAAAACCAGAGAAAGACCCCACAAAAAAAGAAAATTATAGGCCAGTCTCCCTAATGAACATAGATGGAAAAATCCTCAATAAAATACTGGCAAATACAATACACAAATTTATCAGGAAGATTATACACCATGATCAAGTGGGATTCATCCCAGGAATGCAGGGATGGTTCAACATATGCAAATAAATAAATGTAATACACCATATCAACAGGGCCAGGGACAAGAACCCCATGATCATCTCAATAGATGCAGAAAAAGCTTTTGACAAAATCCAACACACATTCATGATAAAAACCCTACAGAAGATCGGAATAGATGGTCTCTACCTCAACCTGATAAAAGCCATATATCATAAACCAACACCAAACATCTTACTAAATGGACAAAAACTGAAAACTTTCAACCTAAAACCAGGAACAAGACAAGGACGTCCATTATCACCCCTCCTATTCTGTATAGTTCTGGAAATATTAGCCAGAGTAATTAGACAAGAGAAAGAAATAGAGGGAAAAAGGATAGGAAAAGAAGAAGTAAAATTATCATTATTTGCAGATGATATCATACTCCACATAGAAGACCTCCAAAAATCCATTAAAAGACTTCTAGAAGTAATAACCAAATTCAGTAATGTTGCTGGATATAAGGTCAACACTCAAAAATCAATAGCATTCCTATACACAAACAACAAAGTCACTGACAGAGAAATAAGGGAAACCACACCCTTCACTATAACAT
>RJWM01023036.1:0-32781 GCA_004363535.1 Dasyprocta punctata | reverse complement strand
TTTTTTTTTTTTTTTTTTTTTTTTTTTTTTTTTTTTTTTTTTTTTTTTTTTTTTTTTTTTGCGGCACCAGGGATTGAACTCACAACCTCGCGCCTGTCAGGGCAGGCACTTAAGGCACTGAGCCAAACTCCCGGGCCCTTGGAATGTTTTATTCTTTCCCCATCATTGGTTCTGACCTGGGAGGTTATGATACCCAGTCTCTATGAGGCTCTCTCTTTTCTGGCTTTCATGTATCTTTGTGCTATTTTCTCTGTGGACTGTAGGACTGGGCTCACTCATCTCCTTCTAATTAACAGAATATAAAAGAAAAGATGGCATTGGTCATTAGGTTTAGGCTTCCCTGCATGGCTGTCTTTGGCTGTCATGTTTTCTTCCTTTGATCTAAGCCAGCTGCTGTGTTGTGCAGTATGGAAAGATCCTGGCTAAGATGTGTCCACTGGAGCCAAAGCCAGGAATAATCTAAAGTCTATCAACATCTATGAAAGCAAGGTTGGAATCTTATTTACTTACTTAGTTATTTACTATGTAAGCTACTGTGAATCTCAGATAACTGTGGATATGTGAGTCACCCTAACTATAGCTTTCTGAGAGAATCTTGGTCAGAAGTACTCAGCTAAGTGTCACCTCTAATCACAGACACAGACATTCTGAGATAATAGCTTTTTGGTGTTATGAGTTAATTTAGGGATAATATGTACAACAATAAATAGGACTAGTATAAAGAGTTTAACTAAATTTTATGAGAGGTAATTTTAGTAACAGTGTTGGAAATATTCTACCAGTGTATAAAATTTGGCAAGGAAGTCTTTGTTCTTCATAGTGTATATGTGCTGTTTATTCCCAGAGAAAGATCAGAGAGTAGCTGAGAAGCTATGGCAAAAACTGTGACAGAATAGGTCAAATCTTTTCTTAGATTACTCAGAAAGAGCAGAATAAAAAAAAAAAAAAAGAATCAGCTGTGTCTTGCTTCTGCCTACAGTGTTTCATCCTGCATGTCTGAAGTCAGTAAAATTTAGAATTTTTATTTTGATATTTTGTGTATCATGGATTTCTGCATTAATTTTGATACTAAAGTAAGTGACATAGTATTAATTTTTATTACTGAGTTTTTGCTTCCCCCGCTGTTAATTTTTATACTTCAGTGATTCAGTCAACTCATCTTAGTCTTTGCCCTACAGCACTTGTCCTTAGGATGTTCCCTTCTTGCCCCATGCACAACTCAAACGGTTAAAGCACTCAGGTTCAAGTCCTGGAGAAGGTCATGGTTTCAAATATGCAGGTGTATTATTATTATTATTTTCTTTCTATTCTGTAGGTGCTACAATTTACATCATCTGTGTCCAACACAGGCGAACATAGTCATAAAATCCTGTTCACTGTGTCGACAATTTCTCCGCTCCAGAAAACAGGCAACAGGAGCAAAGTAAAAGTGCACCCAGCTGTGCCCTGCATCGGGAACCCAGCAACCAGCAGAGGAGGGCTATAACTAGGTCAGGCTTCCTACCAGGAGCACAGAGCTCCAGGGGGGCTCAGGAAGTGGGTCTGCTGGTGGTTGATCAACCCAGTTTACTGAAGCGTGGAAGGTGGCACCTCAACCGTCTGGGGAACTAGATCGTCACTTGATCTACAGCCCTGCGTGCACTGTGCTCTTTCAAAGGAGGGCAGAGAACGGCCCACTTGGTCAAAATGATGGCCCTCACCGTGCGTTTTTCTGGAGTGAAATACAGAGGAGGGACCGGGGGGTGGTTTACTCACATTGTATGGAAGGATTTGCCCTCTGCTGTCCCTTCCTACAGGATTAGGGGATTAGGGAATGCTCAGCAGGAGGAGAGCTCCTGGGCTTCCGGGGAACTGCAGGTCCTTTCCAGAGGCTGCGAGGGCCTCTGAGCCCTGGTAGCAGCAGCTTGGGCAGGGCAGCACCCACGTGGAGAGCTGTGGGCACGGGGCAGCTGGTGGTTAGCACGTTATTATTTTTATGATCCTGGCTCTACTGCGTTCTTGCTGTAGCTAATGAGAGACCTTAGAGAACACGGCATAGCCAGGTGGGTAGTTTACAGGTGTAGATCAGGCTTCGTCCGGTAGAATCCTATTTCTGTTAGCCCTAGAAGGAAAGCAGAGAGACACAACTATTTAAATAAACCCTGAAGGTCCACCTTACTGAGACTGTGTTGACCAAACAAGCCTTTCAAAACTATCCTTCCTTCCAACCTCGCTCCTTCCCTTTCTTGCCTTCCAACATTCCAATCAAAGTCAAGGTATATATACTATGGACAGGCGCTAATAACCCATGTGATTCTTTCTTTTATTCTACAGGGAATCCCTGCAGAGCGTCCCCAATTTCCTGCAAGGTGTGACAGCACAGGCAAAATGAAAGGCCAGGAGCCAAAAATGTTGATGCAGTGAGGATCTAAAATGATCGGTTGTTCATGGGAAACAGAAGGCCAGGAGGCAGCCAAAACCCTGGTATTTATTGATCACATTTACACTGAGGGCAATGGTGAGGGGATTATTGGATGACTCAGAGGGCAGCGATGATCTTATAATAATGAAGATCTTATGTTGATGAGGATGGTGGGGAGAAATGGCAGATTAATAAGGAACACAGTATGTCTTCAGCTGATGTAATCTTGCCCTGGAGTGTCAGAGCGTCGCCAGACAGTTCAGGCTTCAACTGTGATCCAAAGCCCACAGTTATGTTTCACATACCGTAGCCAGCTCCTAGGGCGAGATACTGGGCCTCCGACAAGCCCAAATCACAATTTAATTGTAAATGATTTTTCCCAAAATATTATACCAAATGGCCCTTGACATACTCGTTAGGCTTTTCTCCAAAATTGACTGTCATTACCTACCGAAAAAATAGCTGTATTTGAAGTGTTTAATGATACCATTCCCCATTCTTCCAACGATAAACAGTAAAGATATGCCTTGAAAACAATGATTTTTGGAGCAGTTGGCCACAAATTGAGTCAGACTTTTTAAAAGTGAATAAATAACTTCAATAGCAAAATATATTGCTTTAAAAAGCTTCATATTTCAATTAAAGTAAAAAATGGGGGGCAAAGGGAAAGACTCAGGCATAGGTGAGGCACAAAGGGGTGAATTATCACCCCTTTCTCTCACCACCTAGACAATCTTCATCTTGCACTTTCCTCCTGCCCAATGGATAGAAAGAAAGAAAGAAAGAAAGAAAAAAAAAAAAAAAACCAACCCTTCTTCTATCTTCACTTGTAGTGCATGAAGAAATATTCAGTGTTTCCATTCCATCATGCAGTGTCAGTATTGGTATTATTTTATATATTGCCTAAAAAACAGCAACCCTAACTTTTCTGTGAAGGTTTCTGTTTACAGTTTTTAAAACAAACAAAATAAGCAAAATTCAGTTCATGTGTTTGAGTTTGTTTTCACACCTAGAGGACATACCGCCTTCTGTGGCTGTATTTAGATTGAAAGTTGCAAATGTTTTATTCGTTCTGGACTCTTCTGTCATCAAAGTAAATGACCAGAGCTGCTCTCCTTTAACAGCCCCCATGGTTAACTGTACCAAAACAGCAATCTCTCTAATCTTTCTTTTTTTTTAAGTTTTGAGTCTTTATTTTCTTCTTAAAGTAGATGGAATCTCATGTTTATGGGCCATAATGACTGTCTGTCCTATCTTCTTACACAATTTACACAGGAAAGATTGAAAAGTGTCATGAAATGATCCTTAAGATAAATTCATAAAATATTTTCAAATCTATCTGTTTTGAGAAAAGATGCTTCTATAAATAACAAAAAATGAAATTTGAAAAGTAAATTTTTTTTGTTATGACTATATTATCCTGAATTGATACAAATTTATATTTTTTCTTAAGGGATAGTGATGAAGCTTATTATCCTTTTCCCATTATAGAAAGAGAGAGAAGAAAAAGAGGGAGAGGGAGAGATCTTTTTTTGAATTTTGGGATAAAATTGTTTGACATAGGAAAAATTCAAATAGAAACACTGAAATATCACAACTTACTGCTTTTATAAGGAAACAGCCAGACAACTGAAGTAAATTTGGAATGCACTGGAGAATTAAGGAATCTCTAAGTACTGTAGATTTTATTCTTAAAATCTCCTTAATGATGCTTTTTAATTAAATTTGATGTGGTACATGAAAGAAATTACCAGACATACACTTGTCTTCAAATTTACATTTTCAAACTTTTTGATGTAACAAACTAGTTAGTATGGCAATATTTTACAGGATTAATTTTTTTAATGTGATTTTAATTCCTCAGTGTATCAGCTGGACAAGTACATGAGACTTAGACTTGTCTTAGAGCGGGCTTGCTCTTTTGTAAGAATGAGAAGGCCTTTCTCTAGATGGAGCTCATTTGTTATTCCAAAAGAGGCTCACTATTTGCCATGAAAGCATTATAGAACTATCTCAAAATTCTCTGTTATATTTTATGTTATTCAATAAACACTCAAGAATGGAATTATTTCAAAAGTTGATATTAATCTAATTTCTATAGACTTAAATGCAGTTTGTGAAGTCAGAATGAATAATTATAAGGCAAGAATAGAACAATTCTTTGTAGTTAAGCATAAATGAAGGTCTAGATATTAATTGCTTTTCACTGTTATGTGCTCCATTTGAAAAGTTCTCCGAGGTGCACTTTATATGTATGGAATATGCCCTGAACTCTTTCACATATGTCCTTTCTTTGGAGCCTAATTCAAGTAAATTTAAGAAAAAATTTTGCCTTGTTACTTTATATTACATGCATTTATACCATCTCAAATTCAATTTTACTAATCTAAGGTCAAGCAATTCAGGATGGAGAAAACCACACTGCTTTCATGTGTTATATAGTAATTCATTACTATATAACTAACATTTTTACCTACTAATCTGTACTGTTTAAAATCAGAGTACTTGTCTTATGAGAGATTAGGGAAATTTAATGATTATGTGAGATGAATAGCCAATTCATGAATTTTTAAATTTTAAGTGCTCTTTCCAAGGTAGTTTGCTAAACCTGATAAAATATGAACTTGATAACTGCCATGGTATATTTCTCAAAAAGCATGCATTGGAAACTTAATCCCCAATGCTACAGTATTAGAAAATAGGGCAATTGATCCGGAGTTGCTGTGACTGGCAGGGAGGAGTTTGAGACAGTCTCTTCTCCCTGCCATTGTTCAGGAACTGCTGTGACTGGAAGGAAGGGGTCTGAGAGCAACAGGAAAGCTGGAGACTCAGTAGAACCCCAGCTAGAGTGCACATGATAGACAGGTGGGGCTAGGAGAACACAAAAAACTGAAGCAATAACAATATGAGCTAGCCAGAGAAGTGTGGAAACTTATTGGGAATGTAGCCAGCTCAGGTCAATAGAAGTAGCCAGCTCCTCCCCCATGTACATGTAGTCCACCATTGGAAACCTCATATGGGTAGCTGGCATGCACTGGGAAAAGCAGGCAGCCCCATCCGTATGAGCTCAATGGCCACCACTGAGGATCTGTAGCCAGTGCAGGCCAGGAGAAACAGTCAGCCATGCCTTGGAGAAGCCACTTGAGTCTGAAGAAGTCTTCCACATGCCTTACTGCCTCCCCAGCAACCTGGGTTAGGATAAATCCAGGTGCCTGACCCATTTCCCTACACAAACAGATGGCCAGCATGGGAACTACCTAGGATCCCACAACTGGCTCATCCAGAGGAAATCAGGAAAATGTCAAGATGAAGTTGCAAAATGCAATCTCAGAACTTCAGCACACACAGAACAAGTCCAAGAAAGATGGACATGGAAGAAATTGGAAGTTACACAGCTGAAATTTCTAAGATGATGGTAAAGAAACTACTTCATGGGACTATGAAATAAATCAGATCAGAACTAATATCTCAGGTAAAAGAAGAAATGACAAACATAATAAAAGGTTTGCTAAGCATGTCTAAAGAAGACATAGATTTAAAAAAAAAAAAAAAAAGAGGACCAGATGGAAATGAGGGAAATCTTGAATGAGCAATACAGGGAGGAACTAGAATGCATGAAATTTATTCACAGAGATATCCAGGAAATTAAAAACTTCATTGAAAGCTGGCAGAACTACTTGAAAGAAACTGAAGATAGACTCTCAGACCTTGAAGACAGAATTGCAGCCAACGATTGTGAAAGGAAAGATCTCTTAAAAATAGCAAGGAACCAAGAAATAACAATTCAACAGCTGCAAAACGATGCAAAGAAAAATAATTTAAAACCGATGTGTCAGCAAAAAAGCAGGAGTCAATGCAGATGACATAAAAAGACTATGCATAGAAGTAATAGCAGAAAACTTCCCAAGCATGGGAAAAAGACCTGATATACAGATAAGTGAGGCATCTAGAACTCTAACTAGTGGTAACCAAAATAAATATACACTGAGACATATAATAATCAAAATCCAGGTCAGGAATTTAACTCAGCAGCATAAGTGCTTGCCTGGCAAGCACAAGGTCATGAGTTGGATCCCCAGTACAAAAAAAAAAAAATCTCAGAAATTGAGCAAAAAATAGAATATTAAAAGCTGTTACAGGAAAGAAACAGGTCATGATTAGAAAAAAACACATCAGAATCTTGACAGAATTCTCAACACAAATCAATTGAAGTGAAGTGTTTCACATTCTGAAAGAAAACAACTTCCACCCCAGATTGATGTACCCTGCAAAAGTCTTTCAGAATTACTGGAGAAACAAGATACTTCCACAACAAAGAACAACTGAAGGAATTCGTGGCCATCTAACTAACCCTACAAAGAATACTGAAGGACATTCTAGAGAGAGATAAAAATGACCACAATTCCAGGAACAGTGGCAGAGGGAGATTGCTGAGTGGGGCAGGCAATTGAATGGAGGGGGAAAGTAGGGAACCAATGGCAGGAAATTAGCAAGACAGAGATAAGCCAGTGCATTTTGACTGTAACTATTAACATAGATGGCTTAAATTCACCAGTAAAAAGAAACACAGGCAGAGTGCATTGAGAAACAAGAACTCTAAATATGTGATATACAAGACACATTTAATTTGAAAGGAAATTCATAGACTGAAAGTCAAAGGAAAGAAAACAATGCTCCATGTTACAAGGAACCAGAAAAAAGTAGGTGTATCTTGCCCATCAACTGCAAAATGGATAAGAAAGATAAGAAATTTGTATACAATGGAAAGATACTTAACTATAAAGAAAGATAATCATGAGGCTCTTGTAGGTAAATGGATACTTCTTAAGATCATGCTCTTGGGTGAAATGGTTTGAACTCACATGGGTGAACATCCTATTGTCTCCCTAGTATAAAACCTGAAGGAGTTAGTGGGATCCAAAATACACAGTAGATATTGTAAAAGTGAAAGGGGAGGAAATGTATAAAAAAGGGAAGGTGGTAGACATTGTTAATTTCCTATTATCCTGTTTTGAAGCCCTGTATCATTTCATTGTTTTGTTTAATTTTATTATATGTGATAGTAAGGGGAGCTATTTTGAAGAAAACAAGACATATTATAGTAGCCATTGTTGATTTTTTATTATCTTGTTTTGAAGTCTTGTTCTGGTTTGATTGGTTCTGTTCTATTTTGTTTGCTTTTATTCTATTTATAATAAAAATATATAACAAAAAAAAGGAACATAGGATTTAAAGACAGGTGTTTAGGTCATGCTGTTATGAGTTGATTTATTACAAAAAATGAGTTTGTTCTTTTTGTTTATCTCACCTTCTCCCTTCCATCATCAATCAGATGAAGTAACTAGAAGGCCGTCACCAGACACTGAAAACATTATCTTGTAGTCCTTCCCCTATAACCATGAAACAGCACATTTCTATTGGTTATAAATTACTCATCCTCAGCTATTCTATTATGGTAGAAAAAAATGGATAATTCACAAATATCCACTATGTACTTAACACTATGCACTTGTCCACTATCTACTTAACATGAATAATTCAAAATAAATTGTGTACCAATGAATAATTCTTATGGAAAAAATCAAAATATGTGGACTAACCAAAATTATGGAATGCATGATTTTATGATCTGAAAATATTTTTCCAAAGTTGGCTTTTAAAAACAAACTCTTTGTGGTACATCAATATGGCATGAAGAGGTCACAGAATACAAAATTCTGAAAAAAGTTAGCTCATGTATTTTGCATGCGTCTTTCAACATTAAATTGCTAGTTCTAATACAATGTAAACTCAAGAAAGACTTGTTGCTTTAATGTCCAGAAAGACCAGAAATTTGACCTTTAACAGTAATTCAATTGTTGTGAAATATTTAATGAAAAATATGGAGACCAGTTACCACAGATAAATTGTCGGTAGTCCATAAAGCGGTACCATACATCTCTAAAATGATTCCTAAAATGATTGCCAGTGAATTCTAAAGAAATTTTGCTGAAATCCTTTACTCTGGCAAATATCAATTTTGATTTTTATGATAAAAATAAGAGAAACAAAATATTGTTAGTTTTCAGTTCCATAATATTAAATATATTTTAGGAAAATATTGTCATTTTAATAAACATATATTACCTCTCTCTCTCCTCCCTTTCACAAATACATGCATACACACACACCACACACATCTCTAGGGAGTTTTCAAAGTGGGTCATGCATGACACTTATTAACTGATTAAATGCAGGCTTGTATGTATTGCTATATGACTATTTTCCCAGAAGAATTGAAAACATCATATCACAGCAATACATGTGTGCTTGTGTTTATAACAGCACAATTTCTAGTAGCTAAATCTTGGAAACAACCCAAATGCCCATAAACCATGGAATGATAAAAAAAGATGTGGTATTTTTATACAATGGAGTACTACTCAGCTATAAAGAAGGATAAATTTGAGGCTTTTATAGGTAAATGGATGCAATGCCAGACCATACTTATAAGTGAAATAAATCATTCTTGCATGTGTTAATATCATATGGTTTCCCAAGTGTAAAAAATTGAAATATACTGGCCTGAGTTGCATAGTGCGACCCTGCCTCAAAAAACCAGGGCCAGGAGTTTGGCTCAGTGCCTTAAGTGCCTGCCCTGGCAGGCGCGAGGTTGTGAGTTCAATCTCCGGTGCCGCAAAAAAAAAAAAAAAAAAAAAAAAATTGAAATATAAATAAGAACCAAAATATACAATAGGTATTGTGAAAATGATAGGGAAAGAAACTACTTAAAGGCAAAAAACAACTAGGATAGGGAAAGGAGAAAAGAAAGAATGGAACTATATATATTAATATAAAATATATATATTAATATATATATATGAATGATAGATAACTGTACTACTAATCTCTGTTAGTTCATCAAAAAGAATGATTCATGCTTTTATTGATTGCTTATTTTCTTCATGCCTATACCTTGTAATCTGAACAACTACTTTGAAGATAATATGCAATATATTAACCATTATTAATCTCCTATTATTTTGTGTTGAAATTCTGTATCATTGTTTTTATTCTTTTCTCATTTTAAATTTTAAAAATATAAAAATTAGGGAAATGAAAATTTACTGTATTTTGGAATGCCACCACTTCTATGCTGCTACAATGACTATAATAAAAAAGTAGGGAAATAGTAGATGTTGAACATTTTGTGAATTAACTGAACATTCATATACTGATCTTAGTATACTCACTTCAGAAAATTGCCAGTGCTGCTATGATCTACATGTATCATGTATAGGTGTATATACTATTATACTTCTAGGTTTATGTTCACCAAAACTCATACCTTTGCATATTTATACTCACTCTAAATAGCACCCCTTCCAAATCACTCTTCTATTGACGCGGCTTTATTGAGGAGCCATCTCCTAACAGCAGGTTGGCTAGGGCACCCACTTGATCCAATCACTGTCTACATGGAAGAATTTGGATGTATTCCAGATGCAAACCATAACAACTATCACATATCATCTTCTTCATGTCACAATTCTGTAAGAAATAAATAACATCATTTCTAAAATATACTGCCTAAAGTTGGACCAGTATCTTATCTTGTCTAGTTTACACCACTTAATTAAAAGAAACATAAGGGCAAAACACAGGATGAATGAAATTATTCATTGGCCAGATACAGACTGTGCTATGTTATAAATGATTCATTTTCTCAAACCGATCATTGTCATGACAAAATGGAGACTATTATTGGAGGGAAGTTATCTTGATTGGCCTTGAACCCAAACAATATTCCCTCTGACCTGTACTCAGGAAAAACTAGACTGTGCTTAGAATGTAACATCCTGAGAAAAAGGGAGCATACACTGTACTTTCTTTCTGATCCTCCTCACTCAACAGAATGTCCCTCAGCTTTTTACTTCCAAAGATCACTTGACCCTGATGTGAATAACCAAAGCAGTCTACATTTTGAAATCCCAAGGCCGTGGTACAAATGATGTACACATGAGATTTCGTGCATACCGGATAGCTTTTCTGAGCTTTGAAGAACCAGTTTTTAATAGATCCTAAGTTTCTGTTGTCTCTTGCTACTGATCTATAAATAATAAATTCATTTCCTATAAATTGTTGGATTTTTTGCTTCACTGGACTCAGACAAGATGGTAACTGGTGCTGTGAACCTGCTTCACAGTTACTGAATAGAAGATATTCAATACATCAGGTAAATCTTTATGAGATGATGAGCCTAATGACACGTGACATTATTCGTAAAGATTACTTCAAATCTGAACTACTACATACTCTGAGGAAACTATAATCTGATTTAAGGATATTTTCTATCAAATTCATGGCACAGCCTTCCACTCAAAATATCCTTGTCGAGAGTCAGAAAGAATAGGGAAACAGCTGAGATTTCAAGAGTTTAGAGTGAAAGATGTAGCTTCAGAAAATTTTCATTCAGGACAGAACCAACAATCCAGATTTTAAAAAGGAATTTTCCTGTCAGTGGATCAGGCTTGGCTCTGCTGTTGCTTGGCAGAGACTCAGGGTGGAAGGGGTTTGGAAACAAACCTCGCATTCAGTATATTCCTTTCAGAGAAGAGAGGCACAGAACCCCGCACTGACAGATTGCTACCTATAAAAATATCACTAGAAGTGCTGAGTGTTGATCAGTGGTTATCTCATATCATTGGTCCTTGCTAAAGTAGCAACTTCCATCACTCAAAGAAAAATTCCTAGGACAATATTTCAATCACTGTTGGTTCACTACAGTATTTTTCTCACTTGTCTCTCCTCTATTATGAGAAAGGGTTTAGCAGCCTGAATTGCACAGATGCTGAGTATCTGTACCAGCTGAAACAAGTAGTCCATAAAACATCACAAATTACTTAAAGCACACAGTAGTTTGAAAAATGAACACTGAGCCAAAATATTCTTGCTCTTGTGAAGAATTTGAAGTAAGAAAATAAGAGCACCGATATCTATTCATGATACTAGGAATGGAAGTTAGGAACCTCACACCAGGATTCATCCTCTGCCTCTTTAGATACATACATGCTAAGCTGCTAAATTGTCCCAGCTAGGTTCCAGCCTGTAACCTTTCATATGTTAAGTGCTTTTGAGAGAGTTATCATTATCTAGTTTTAATCTTACATCTAATATCCAAGGGAATTAATTTTTGTTACTCTAGTCACTTGTAGGTACAATTACTGTAAACAAATTTCTGTAATATTTGAGACTTTTGAAACATTTTAAAAGGGTGATAAATAAAGATACACCGAAACAGTAAATTGAAATTATAATGAAAAAACAAACTTTGGTCTACACATATATGTTGGATGTGTATTCTGGTGAAAAAGAGTTATTTCAAGATATTATTCAAAGTGAACACTAAATACAATAAACTCTGTTCAAACAGATGAATTAAGGTGATAAATAAAGTATGTCTAGAGGTATAAAAATGTCTTGCAACCACAGATGTATAAGAAAGGAACTGAAGTACATTCCCTTTTGCCTAAAAACCTATAAATTAATTTGAAAAATATGCAAAATAAAATGGCAAAATGTATTAATATAAGAGGAAGACATATTATCCCATTGTTATTTTACTTGTGCATACTTAGAAGTAGCATATAAGATGCACAACAAAATATTTTCCCATTTACAAAATTAGCAGGAAATGAAACTAAGCAACATCTGTTACTTTTCATTAAATAGAAGAGGCTGTCTTTAAAATTTTAATACATGATTTTCTGTCGAACATAGTTGTACGAAGTTTTTATATTCATTTTCACTGTTCATTAGCTGAGCAGTAATACTGAATCAATATTACTATCAGAAGGCATTAGGAATTCTATTTCAAAGTTTGCTTGATGAATAAAATATTTTATACTTTGTTATTTTTCCAATTTTGTGATTAAGAAACATCAATAAATATTTTATCTCCTCTCTGCTCTCGCTGTCTCTATGTCTCTTTCTCTCTCTCCTCCTCCCCTTTATTCTGCGAAACATGACATGTGTTTCAAAGTAAGACTATAAGTAAACACTGTGAAACCCTTCAAATATATTTTAGATGTGAAATATCTAATAATAAAGATGTATACTTCAGCTGAATTGATATCCCAATGCCAATCAAGATCCGAAATACAATGGTCCAAAAACAATTTCTTAAGTAATATATAGTTTTTATTTTATTAATTTTATATAGTTTAACCACTTGAATAAAATAAAGTTAAACCATCAGATCAAAAACAGATTAAGCATTTAAATTTATTACCAGTAAAATTTCATATTTTACACTTCAAATATTAGGAATTATAAACACAAATCAAATGCTAGTTAAGCTGTTTAAAAGTGCCTAGAAATTCTCTCAATTAAAAATATGATTTTTAAAGCTAAGTAAAATTTTAGAATTACTACAAAATGACTAGCATGCACTAATGACAGGGAAACAACAAAATATCACTACAAAAACATTTGGAAGAGAGAAAAAGCAAATTTTTAACTAGATGTTACAGTGTTGACAACTCCAACAGTAAAAATACACCAAAGTTACTAAAGAGTGCAGAGGTAAATACTTATTAGAAATACATACAAATTAAAAAGATTATACATACATACAATCTGCTGTGCTAATAAAGGCCTCAAAC
The DNA here is from genome assembly GCA_004363535.1 of Dasyprocta punctata. Classification (NCBI taxonomy): domain Eukaryota; kingdom Metazoa; phylum Chordata; class Mammalia; order Rodentia; family Dasyproctidae; genus Dasyprocta; species Dasyprocta punctata. Next base: position 19,737 of record RJWM01023036.1, on the reverse strand, counting down.
TTCAGTGTAAATACCTAGTGTGGTCAAAGATACCATGAGTATTGCACTTAATTTTTTAAAATAATATTACAACAAAAAATCCAGCTGTTCCACTTCTTGATATCTTCTCTAATGTGGTAAAGATATGATATTACAGTGATGCATGCATACCAATGTTTATGATAACGTCATTCATAAGAGCTAACTCTTGAAGGAGTCTATATGGCCTTCAACAGATGGATGGATAAAGACAATATGGTGCTTACACACAATGGAGCACTACTCTGCCATAAAGGAAGATAAATTTGAATTGTTTGTAAGAAAATTGGTGCATCTTGAGACAATAATACTAAGAGAAATAAATTAGAGACGCAAACATAAATATCACATGGTTTCTCATATGATAAACACAAATTATACATAAAGAACAAAATAATGATAGATAATGGAAAGTAGGGAGAAGGATTTTCCTCAAATAGGAAGAGAATCAAAAGATGGAGGGAGAATCACAGACGGAAGTAAATGGGATGAACAAGGAGAGTTAAAATATGTTAAGTACACGCACCAACTCCACGCAAGAACTGTAAACGTTATGTACTGCAAATATGCACTAATAAAAAAGCCTATTGCCAGTAATCTCCCTTGAAATGTTTTCGTCTACTTTCAACATACTTATGCTGACATTGTTGCCACTTTCTAAAGCAGTTTTCCAAGTCTTCTTTCATAAATATCATCAATTAAGACATGACTGCCTTGATGTCTTGAATCAATCCAAAATGGTTAGCTTTCATGGTCATTTTGACACAGAGGAAGAGCCAGAAGTCATGGTGCAGATCTGGTGAAAAAGGCGAATGAAAACACACCAAAATATTTTTATAACCCATCTTTGTGTTGGATGAAACTTGGAACCAGCATTTACTGTATTTTTTATTTCAGTTCCTAAAGACGTTCAAAAAGAAGACTGCTTTCTCAGAAAGTAGCAGCAACAATAAGCAAAGTACATCTGAAATGAGGGGGATTAATGACAGTACAACTTTTAGAGTTATACATTGTTAACAGTTGAATATTCACCTTATATTTCAATCACACCTCATATCAAACAAGTAGTATAGTAGTTTATATATATGACTATATGTGAATATATAATCACACATTAATTAGTTTATTTGGATCTTAAAAGACTATCAGAGTAACTTTATTTCGAAAGTCAAAATAAGAGCAGAATCTTATGTACTGGTTAACATATTCCTTTCTTTATTATTAGGATAAAACTATCTTTATAAAACCACACATTAATTCCAAAATTACTTCTCATGCACCCGACTCTATTCTCTTTGTCCAATAATTTCATATTCCAAAATTTTTATCTCTGATTCTCTTACCAAATATCACTGAAAGTTACTCAGAAGTAAAAAGGTGAGATGTTACGAACAATGCAACAAGGACAGATTTAAGTAACACAAGTTTCACAAATAGAACCGGCACAGATCAGCATATACTATTTGATTCCAGAACTAATTTAGGGAGGTAAAACAAGAACAATTGTTGCCTTTGAACAGGGGAAGTTACGTTGGAATGTGGCATACGGGACAAACATTTCTCATGCTTACCCTGCAGTTATCCAGTTTGTACATTGGACACATTTGCTCAAATTGTAGTATTTAAAAAAATCTACAAAAACGTATCTAATATATATTATACTTCAAAATGTATATATATATATATATATATTATACTTCAATAAATAAAATAAACAAATATATAGGAAGGAAGTGACATTGAACAATAACCACACCAAATATTGTTAATCAGGGTTCATGTATTACAAAAGTTATCTCTGGGTGGGATCAAACTCCTTAAATTTAATGCAAAATTTGTATCTTGAAAAGAAGCAATGAGTGTTTTCCTAAGGGTAAAACCACACATTGATGTGATTGATTATCGTTAGATTTTCAAGGACAAATACAAAATTCATGATTAACTCCTTAAATTTAAAAAAGAGCAGCAGTTCTCTCAAGGACACGTATATATTACCTTATGTTGTAAAGATAATTAATGATAGGTATGAATCTTTGAAAGGTGATGCCAATGCTTGTTTCAACCTGTCTTAGAAAAAATATTTTGTCTTGCAACAAAGTGGTTTTTAAACACACAAAAATGGTTACTTGAATGGAAATATATATGGTGAAAAATAGAATAAAAGCAACATTTGTAACAAAGTAAGTTTAAAAGTCTGTTTTCCACATGAAGGAACACAACTGTCTTCTGTGAGTTTTATACTTTAAAACTATACGAAATTTGTTTGTTCTACAAGTTTTTCTGATTTGTCTTTGAGGTTTGCTATGTAAAGGAACATGTTACCTCCAAAAAGATAATTCTTCCCCAGTTTAGATTCTTTTTATTTACATTCTTTGTTTCTTGCTCTCATTAAGACTTTCAGGACTAGGTTGAGCAGAAATAACAATAGTATGCATATTTATCTTCTTTATGACCTTTTAAAAAAGCTTTAATTTTTTGCTATTGAGTATGTTTCATCTGGGACTGTAATATATGGCCTATTGAATATTTTATAGCATAAGTTTATTAAATTTGTCAAGTATTTTTTCTGCATCTGTTGATATTTATCTTTTATTTTGTTAACATGGTATATCATACTAACTGATGATTAAGAAACCAGTCCTTAGAGGGTGTGGTGGTGCAGGCCTATAATCTCAGCACTCGGCAGGCTAAAGCAGGAGAATCACTGCAAATTTGAGATCAGCCTGGGCTACATAGTGAGTTCAAGGCCAACCTGAAGGATATAGCAAAACCCTGTTTCAAAAAGGTAAAAAGAAAAGAGGAAAGAGGAAGAGAAGAGAAAGAGAAAGAAAAAGAAAAAGAAGCCAATCCTCTTTGTAATAGCATCAAAAAGAATAAAACATAGCAATAAACCAAATCAAAGACATTAAAGAGATGTTCAACAAAAACTACAATACACTGATGATATAAATTCAAGGTAAAAATGGAAAGATAGCCTGTGTTCAAGGACTGGAAGATTTAATATTGTTAAAATATTCATCCTTCCTCAAAATGATGCAGACTCAATGTTATTCTCATAAAAGTACCAGTGACATTTCTTATACAAATAGGAAACAAATCTAAAATTTATATGGAAAAATAGAAATCTAGATATAGCTAAAATGAACTTCAGAATACAGAACTGTGCTTAAACATCACACCTTCTTACCTAAAAATTCTTCGGCAATTGAAACAGAATGTTGGTATAAAGACATATGCGGATTAGTGGAGCAGAATAGAGAGGTCAAAAATAAACACATACAATCCACAGATGAATGATCAAAGAAAAGGTGGTATGCATATACCATATAATATTGTTCAGCATGATACAGGAAAACTTACTGTCTGGAACACGGATGAACATGGAAGACCTTGTGTCTGAATGAAGTATATTTCCCTGAAGGAAAAATATTACATGAGAAGTATATGAGGTAACTAGCATTTCAGACACAGAAAATAGAATGGTGATTGTTTGAAAACAGAGAGAGAGAAGTGAAGAATTGATGTTCAATGGGTGTAAAATACAAGACAGTTTCTACATATCTGTCAAAAAATAGTGCCCAGTGAACAACACAATACCTACAATTTGGATCTTGACCTACTCCTCAAAGGCCCATGTATTGGAGCCTTGGTCCTCAGCTTGGTTTTTATTGGGAAGCGATGGAAAGTTGATGGTGGGCTCAATGTAGGTATTCAGATCATCAGAGGCATTCTCAAAGGAATTGTGGGATAAAGCTCTTGTTGTTTGCTTGCCAGTTGTGATATGTCTGATTTCACTCTGACATATACTGCCACCATGATATAACACCTGAGGCCCCAATCAACATGTCATTTGATCACAGACTGATCCATCTCTATCCTGTTTTATTTAATTTGAGACAGAGTCTCATTAAGTCTCTAAGTTTCCCATATTAGGCTTGAATCATCATATTGGATTAGTATTGGACTTCATGAAATCCCATATAATTGTAAATAAGGAACACCTCATTTTTATTATAAAAGTATATCTAGACAACAGTAGTAGAAAGAGAACCCCCAAAAAAATCTTGAGAGAGGAAAAGTTAAGCCCAGAAGGAGGATGAAAACAGAACAAATACACTTAAGAAAGTCTGTAAAGTCAAATCCTAAATTAAAGCATGCCCTCTAATTACATGACAGGCACTCCATAAGATAAAAAGTAAACATTAACTCAAATGAAATCGATCCTATAAACAAAAAATTATACTACTTATTAATTGAAAGAATCATACTGCTCAGATTCATGAGTTAATAAAATGTAAATCATAGAATATGACATATGGAAATGAAATTAGGGAAAACACACTTGAAAATTTCAGTAGAATTCTGTAATAATGAAAAATATAGACTCAAGAACAAATAACACTGCACGTATCTATACTAAATTTGGAGAAATAGCTTGCAACTAAATGATAGACAAAATATATTATTATTATTAAAAATATACAGTTTTTCTTTAAAACACTACTTGTTATTTTCTATTTTATTTTATACATTTCTCTAGTTCATATTAGGAATATTAATAGTCTATTTTTTCTTTTGAAAGTGTTTACCCAAAGAACAATTTGCCTTTTAAGTTTATACATTTTGCTAATAATATTTTTTTCAGCCAAATCCTTAGTATTTCCATTATGGTTTTTGAGTTTGTTCTCTTGTTTGGAAACATTTGCAGCATATCACACTAATATTTTCTAATATTTTGATACAACAAATTTTTAATGTCGACTTTGATATAATCAAATTTTAATGTCAGATTCGATATAATCAAAATTTAATGTCCTGTGAGATTTAATTTTACACAAACTGTGAGATAATGATCTAGCTAATTTTGACAATTACACATGCATTTTAAAATCTTTGTCTCTCTGTTAGATTAGAATATTGATTGCTTTAAATATTCAGCTTTAGTCATATCCATTCAGGCACTTTCAATCAACTATGTTGTTTCAATTATTAAATTTTGCAAATGCTATAAAATTTTATTACAGTAACAAGTGATTTATACTATTTCAATGTTAACGGAAAACATGGATTTGCATCATGTGTGATATTTTTTGATACTAAAGAGAGCTACTACATGAGTGTATGTGAATATAAAGTTGGCACAATTTTCTGATTCTTTTATTATGATGAGAGAAAATCGCATATAGAGTAATTCTGAATTATAAAGTCTTTACTACAAAATGTAACGTAGTAGGTTAACCAAAACACGACCAAATGACTAGACGGTGGCAGAAAATACAAAATGTAGAGACAAATTGAATTGAAGTTTCTAGGAAATAGAGGTCAAGAATTTGACTAAAATTAGGAGCAGAGCACACAGATTGACATCCAAGAATAAGGACATAAATGAGAGAATTTTCTGTACATGGTTATAGGAAAAGATGAAAGAATTGAGAAAATATCTAAGGAGGAAACAGAATGATAGTTAATACTAAATGTTTCGACACATTTATGTTTAGTGAATGATCAGAGAAAAACAATTTAAAATACTGGAATGAGAAAGAATTTTAAAATTTAGAAATTAGTAAGAGTTCTATTGTGGTTTAAAAAGAAAATATGCAAAAAATGAGTAATGAGCAGAGTTGTCATCTTGCAAGTATTCACTTGTACGTATAATGAGGGAGTTATTCTTAGTCATCTCCCTGATGGAATTTGTGAATGTCTCTACAACTAATGTAAGAATACTACTTCAAATAAAAGTACTTTTATTTGGTACAATTTATCTCCATAAAACACCTATTCACTGTCATTGAGTCTTAGTTAAATCAGCTCAGTATTTGTTTTTAAGTGATGATAAGTATCACAATAATGTATAAGTGCTCTGAAAGATTAAACACCATTATGAAGGTTCCTTTAATCCTTAAAGGACCAATTTTTAACATGAATGTCTTTGCATGACACTGTTGAAATATTCAGGGTACTTACCGTAATAAATAAAAAACTTCTAATAGAATGGTTTAATCAAATCAGATAAACAATACTACACAGATATAATAATATGATAATGCTTATTTATAATACAACTGAATTGGTAAAACCTTGAAATTACTTTCATTTATTTCAAGAGCATTAAGCAGAATCTGAGTGATGAATAATTCATTAATCAATTCAACACATTTATTAAGTGCCTAACAAGTCCCACTACTCTTCAGACTGTAGCTAGCACCAAAATAAATAAAACACTCTTCCTTCATTTAATGAGAGGGCAGTCAAGCAAATAATTACAAACAATATGGTAAGTTTATGATAGAGATGTGTTTAATCTGCTATTAGAGTGAGATTGTCTTTCCTCATGGGGAGATTTCTAAGAAAGTGTGATTGACTTTGATGGTAGTAGGAATACAGATAAAGATTAGGCATAAAGATCTTTTTATGAATTTTATAAAATGTTAGTTATTGAGTTTCTGAGAAAGCACATGACATAGTCACACTTCGAATATATGATGAGTTTCCTTGGGTTAGTTTCAGATTTTGTATTTGTGTAGGGAGAAAGTGTGGGTAAGGAGGCCAGATAAAATGCTATTACACAAGTACAGGCATTCAGAGATAGGACCCAAACAAAAAACGTGGAAATACAATGAATCTATGGGGGAAAAAAAGAAAGAAATAGAAAGGTTCTAGGAAAATATTAGAGATGGAAATGAGAATTTGTGTAAAGTATCAAGTAGTGATTTCATAGTTTATAGAGAATTTAATGATGATGACCTGGAGCTTTCTGTTTGAAGAGATTGTAACAATGCAAAGATACAAAGTACAGTTGTCAGAATAGAATTACTGGAAAGATACCTGTAGTTATGTGTGTATTATTCCTTGGACTTTCACATAGACATATGAAGAAGGAAGCTAAATATAAACATTCCAGAATATGTATCTAAAATAGAAGGACTTACTTTAATAACACATGCAATTTTTTTATCCTATCAAAAATAAAATACAGTTTGATAACCAAGTAATAAGAGAATAACAATAATTACTGTGTTGTGTATCATTATCTTTAAAGTACTCAGTACAACACATATGCAATTTAATAACATTTAAATTTATTTTTTGATTAATTTATTTTTAGGAGTATATGTTTGCAATGCATAATGATCACATTTATCATGGGGGATAGTACATGTACATAATATATCTTAATTCTTTGTTTTGTCTCCTCCCTCTCCTCTCTTCAGGCCTTTTTCCCTTCCTCATTTACAAAAGTTCCATCATCATTTTTTGTTTCACTTCTTTGTTTTTTCTTTAAATTATTTGCCCCCCATCATTTGTTTCCCTTCCCATTTGAAAAAGCTCTTCCTCCTTCTTAATGTTAAATGTTTCCCCATTTCATATCATTCCCATCATATTTCTTCTCTGAAATATTAGTCAGCAATAGTCAGGATCCTATGCTCTAGTGGCATAAAACAGTCAAGTTTTGTTTTTTATCCACATGGAGTCTGATACAAACCAGGGAGCCTTTCTCTCTCTGGTAGTTACACTGTCTGAACATGTGATCTCTCATATGTCTGCAGATGGAAATATGGTTGAGATTTTCTTATAAAATTTTTGCTCAACTCCACTGGTCACAGATGAATAATATAGGCAGAACAGTCTGAGAAATGGAGTCACTGTATATTTCTGAGAAAAACGAGTCACATGATTAATGTATACATGACCTCTGCCACATCAGAATAATATTAATTTGGAATTAAATATTAACATACCTTAATTTTCTCTTTCTATACAAAATTTTAGATATAGGTGATCAGCAATACTATTGTTTCCTTGAGCTGTTTAGCATCACATTCAGACAATCTTTACAGAAATCATTGTGTGTGTCTACCTTACTATTTTAAATGACAGCAGGAAAATCTTTTTTAATAACTTAGTTTTAAAAATGTAAATGTAAAAGAAAAATTTTTATTGTATTATCAGTTGGTTTGTAGCTGTACATTTTTAAAAGTGGTTTGTGTTGGCGTTCAGTTTTGTACTTAATTTTGGGATATATCAGAGTACACATGGTAGTCTGGCATTCAATTATATTATATAGTGCTTAGCCTATGTTTCATCACCTAATTGATTCTGGTTTTACTGCAAATTTAAGATACTATTTTCACCATACACTGAATTTCCACTTGTATAATTAGTTGTATTTCTAGTCTCTTCTTTTTCATCATTCAGGTCTATTTTTTATATTGTTCTTTTCCATGTATTGATTAGTACCTTATGTCATGTCTGATATTTAGAATTTACTTTAAATTTTTCATTCTATTTCCTAATGTGGTATTATTCCTATTTGATAATATTTACTTCAACTCAAACTATCTACATGTCACTTGGACCAGAGTGAAATATAGGAAAATCCATCAGTACAAAATTCCCTCCGTGAAGAATGGGATCAATACGTACTGTAAACCTGTACTAAAAAAAAAGTTTTTTAGAAATAATCATAGAATCAGATGAACGGTTGAGGACATTTGAATATTTCGAATTTCTGAACTCCAAATTGCCATTTAAAACCTCCCCTGGAATATGTGCTCTGGTTTGTATCTGGATGTGCCCCGAAAACCTCATGTGCTCATAGCAGGGGCTTTGGGTGGTGACTGGATCATGGGGGCCTGACGGCTCAGTGTTGGGAGGTGAAGCCCCGTCAGAGGAGATGGGTCACCTGGGGCATGGCCTGGAACGGTATAGTTCCCTTCTTCCTCCCTTGATCTCTCTGCTTCCTACAGCCGGGCAATGAGCGGTTTCTCCTCTCTTCTCCTTTGCCATCTGCCTCTATTGTGCCACTTTTCCTTGAAGCCCACAGGGTGTGGTGTGAAATCTCTACAAACTCTGAGCCAAAATAAATGTTTTCTCCATTACATTGTGGGTGTTGGTGTTTGTATACCAGCAACAAGAAAGAAACTAAGAAGATCTGCAAGTTAAAATTCTACTTGTGCTTCAAATCTTGGCTTAAATAGTTCATTTTAATCTGGTGTCTTTTTCTATAGGAAGTAGTTTCCCTTAATCTGAAACTCCTAGAGGGATTAATATATCACGTGCATTTACCACATTATAGTTTATATTATACTTATTGGTAAGCAATTATTTTCATTTCTAAAATTATTCCTAACTTATGTAATTTTTGTATTCCTTTTGTCCTCAGGGTACATTTTATACACAGTTGTCCAACAATTTTCAAATAAATAAATTTTTTTGCTGAAATCTAATATTCTGTACACTTTCCTATAACTTACTATATTACCCAACTGCGGTAAATGTTTTCGCTCAACATTCCTTGTCATAATGTTAGGAGTTCAGCTGATTTTGCTATTGAATTTTTTTTTTTTCATTTTTGACTTTTTCCCTCTGATCTGGTGATTTTGTGCTCCTAGAATCAAATTGGTGGCTCTGCAGCTCTGGCTGAAATGGACAGACACAAATTTAGTCCTGATAGGATGTCAACAGCTTCTGACAGCAAATCCACATGCTTTAAAACACCTCTTCTTGTAAGCTGACAAATATTACACTAGATTGGATGTTTCCTTCAGAGTTAAAATGAAAAAGTCTAGAAAATTTGACACCAAAAAATATATATATACAAGCATATTTGGTGCTTATTATTTTGCAGGTAATTCTCTTACTGAAAAGTTTGCCTTTTTGATGACTGCTCATTACTCTGTTATTTCACAAGTTGTTATCCAACCAACACATATTTATTGCTTTACCAAAAATGAACAATCAATTCTGACAGTTTAAAAAAGTTTTTCTTCTATCATGTACCAGAAATTCAGGAAAATATGCATTATTTTTCCCACACAAAATGACCTCTATAAACTCTCAGTAGCAATCTTCTACTTTAATGACAACTGAGCTATCTAAAGCATAAACATTTGATATAAAATTTTACACTTACAATAGGAAACCAAAAATGTAGGTTACAGAAATGTTTGTGACATATTAATTAGCTTTAAAAATCAAATAATAGCTGTACACATTAGGATGATTGCAATTTATTGCAAATATTTGCACTAACACATAATTTGCAGTCCTTCACTTATAAAGAAAAGGATCGGTAAACCTTACAAAAACATCTTCAGTAATTATTACTCTACAGTTGCTAATGATGGAAACAGCTTCACAAAGAAATCATCTAGCATTAAAATTATATGTTATAGATTATAGGTGAAAGAGGAAAATGAAAACATATCACTCATGATTATAAAACCTCTAAGGGCCCATAAAATGGAAAAAACTGTGTAGTGGACAGATACTGGATTTAACTTCTATATGGACACTTTGTTTGAGACATTAGCAAATAACTGTTATGTAAAATGGTTTCTTCATGAGAGAAAAAGATTAAAATGGGACACGCCTTTAAAATGTCACTATTATAAACACTGGACTCAAAGAATAAGGCTAAGTGTTTCAAACTGTCATGAAAATGTATGAGGTCGTTATTTCTCCTATGGTAACCTGAATTTACACAAATTCACTACTGCAAAGATAAGCAATACTTTTAAAAATCTAAATAATAAAAGTACATTTTAAGATTACTTTCCTGTTGCTATTAAATAATCTAAAAAACTAATATCTTCTGTTAGCCACCTGTAAGATAATTTTACTTACATTATTTTATCTAACCATGTGAACTTTACATAAAAAACTTGTAATAACCCTTGTATCATTCTTCTTTACAATATTTTATTAATGTTTGAAAATTTGAATAAGTAACTTAGAAATCATGCAAAATCTAAAATGACTGCACTTCTGATTAAACAATATTTTACATAGATCTTGAGTGAATTACTTGGATGACAGTAAGTAGAAGCATAGTCAAGATAAAAAGTTGCATTATTCTCAGTTCTGAAGATGTTGTAGAAATAAAAAGCTGAGAAAATGTTGGTCAACAGTGATTATTTAGGTTCCAGTGTTGGAAGCAAATGACAGACAATAAAAGGAAAGAGCCTGTTGCAACAGTTGCAACAGAATTTTCACTGTCACTCTTTCCTGGATGTGGCTTATTGACTAACCCAACACAACCTTGATGGGTAAAAGCACCAAAACCCATGACCAAAGGAGGCAGCCAATTTAAGGTAAACATCCAAGACTGGTTTAGCCTGGAAGCAGATAAAATGGCCAGTAAGCTGGGACGTCCTGAGACTTGTCTATTAATTTTCCCAAGCAAGTAGCAGCTTGTGCAAATGTAACATGTGACAGTGGTCCTTACTCCCAAAGGAGAAGAACTGCTTGGAGGGCACAGGGAGAGTTTTAAACTATGTTTCCATGGTAGCATTTTAAATCATTTCCCTGCTTTTTTTCTTCTACTTTATATAAATACATTTAAAAACTCGGGGAATTCTGAGACTCTTGTTTCTCACCAAGTGCATGTTACTAATATTCTATCTCTAAAACTCATTTATGTTTCTTCATTCCTATGCCAAATACTCCTGTGTTATAGTTGATACATTGTGTCAACTTGAGAAGTTTAGAAGTTTAATGCAGACACCCAGCAGAGAGCCAAGATCCTTACTTTGTAATTATCCTCATTCTGTGCAAGAGGAGGGCACAGAGATTTTTTGAGTGCTATAACCACCCTAGAGTAGGGGCTGGCCTGTGTACAATATAAGGGAGGAGAAAAGGCTTGTTTCCCCCTTTTGCTCTGGCTGCTGTCTTGAAGTGTTGCCCTAGTCCCATGCCATCCTGACTTGGAGCCAGCTGATTATGGAATGAAACTTTCACAGTGAGCTAAATAAAGCTTTCCTTCCTTCATTTGGGTGTCAGGTGTTTTGTCTCAGCAATGAGAGAAAAGTAACTAAGACATCCTGTAGATGAAAGTTGGGTTTCCTTTTGACTTCTGTTGTGAATTTTTTCTAATTTATATTGGATTGGCCCAGAAGGGGAATGTATTTCTGTGTGTGTGTGTGTGTGTGTGTGTGTGTGCATGTACATATATCTTTCCTGCTTGCTGTTCTCCATTGTTTATCCTGCTTGTTCTTCTCTGTGCTTTCTAATTCTTGGTTGGGTAACAAATACTAATATAACAGATAATAATTCTCCAGTAATTATTATTTCAAGTTTTTCTGTTGCTTTCTCTTTCTCTTCTCAGTCTGGTATTTTCATTATGTTTGTATTATAGCTTTTGTAGACATCCTATTCTTAAACCATTACATGCATCCTTCATTTCTGTTAGTGTTTTTGGATTTCATTCTATTATTTGTTTCTATTATTTATTTTTGGTTCTTTCTTAAAATTGTATCTCTGTTTAAATTGTACTTCTGTCTTTGTATGGGATCTACCTTCTCCATTAGAGTGCTTAGCATATTAATCGTATCTTGTTTCTCAGGTTCCCTTTCCCTTCTGTTGGGACAGGATGACTAGAATATGCTGGTGTTGGAAGGGTATTTTCTGTCTGTGGAACGCTAGCATAGGCTGGAGTTAGGCATCTCTCCACTGCAGCTTAGTTAATCTCTGATAAAACCGCAGAAGGTTAGTCTTTCTTTAAGTAGTTTTTCCTGAACAACAAATGACCTTGTTACAAAGAACAGAATGCCCTGCTGTAAATATGGTTGCTATTCTACCTTTGACAGAAACAAGATGACATTTTTCTTCTCTTTCATTGGGAGAACTAGGTAGAATTCTGTGACATAAAATTCAGGAAAATGTGAGAGTGCTTGATGTCTGGGTCATCCTGGTATTTTTATCCCTCAAATTTATTCACCTTGGACACCCAGCAATTTTCAATTACAGTTCCAGATTTCCTGTGCCACAGCAATTTTTGTGGAGATTTCTGCTCAGGTGTGTTGCAATTCTTTGTATTTTCTTGTCTGTGTTCAATCTAGTACAGGGAAAGACAGTTTGCTTTCTGAGCTTGCTTCTTTTAAAAGTTTAAGAAGGTGTGATTTCTCATTTTTTTCATGTTTTCACTTATTGTTAAGTTTGAGTGGAATCTCCTAAGCTCCTTACATACCTGAATTGCACTTCCTTTTGAATTTCAAAGGCACTTAACTGCATTTCTGGATCCAAGAGTAAGAAGAATTACAAGGTCTGGACTTTATAAAATGGATCTTAACTTCATTCAAAACTTTCTGACAATTTTCTCATACTTGAACTTTAGAGACACAAAAATGCATCCTTGGGGGAAAACACATTATTGAATATTATACTGGCATCCAGCATGACTTGTACTGACTTCAGTAATCCTAGTAATAAATTCAACATGTTGAACGAGACAGAATTATCTGTAAAATACTAATTGGACTGTGAAGTTGTGTCTGTGTGCTTAGACCAATAGATTTTTGATCACTTGAGATAACCATTTTCATATTCTCCATCTATCTTGTCTAAAAATTGTTCCTATAAAGTTATATTGGCTAAAATTAAATGGTGAGCTTACAATATCAACTGTTACAATTCTTAGAGCTTAGTGAATTTTTATGAGAATTAACTCAACAAAACAAGACTTCTATTTCATAAAAAACAATAATTACACTTGTTTCCTACAGATTAAGCATCCTCATAATTAACCATCCAGTTAGCTTTCCTTTTATTTAAGGATCACAAATACAATTGCTATAGCTTTTTCTATCAAAGAAAAGCTTTATAAATGATTCTGAAAGTAATCTCCAGAAATATAGCTTGCCATTCATGAAAGTTTACCACAGAAGCCTACCATGTTGACTAAATATTATATAGTAACTACTTTAAAGTGAATAAAATTTTAAAAAATACTTCAGACTCTACAGTTTTCATGTTCTCTAGAAAATTTAAATGTGAAGATTGCAATTAAAGTATTAGGATGTGTAATTAGCTCAATTATCACATTTCTAAGGTCTATAATAAAAATACAGAAAAAATAACAAATGGATATTTTGGTCCCAAATTTGCACTTTGTTTAGCATAAACACTGATAAATTAATAGCATGGAATACAAAATTTGAGGGACCTGGGATGTAGGTCAGTGGTACAGTTCCTGTCTGGCAGGCACAAGGCCCTGAATTCGATTCCTGGTACCAAAATAAAATAAAATAAAATAAAATTGGTTACTTTCTTAATACTATATTAAGTCTAGTTGGAATATTACTTTAAGAAGCTATCACTGAATAATGTGACCATGTATTATTTTAAGCTGCCATTATTTGTCTGATATAAAAAATCGTAACTCACCAGGCATGGTGACACATGCCTGTAATCTCAGTACTTGGGAGGATCAAGAAGGAAGATTTCCTCAAGTTCTAGGCCAACCTGGGCTACATAGTGAGTCCAAGACCAGGCTGAACTACATAGTGAGATTCTGTGTCAAAAAAAAGTTATAACTACTATGTATGATTATAAATAAACTTAACCATGGGCATTTTTAAATTTTTGTAATTTTGAACCATAATTTAATTTATACTAATGTGTCATTTTAAGAAACAATCTGGTTTATTTAAACTTTTAATTGAGATCATTTTATTCATGTTCAAATGTAAAACTAATATGCAGAATACTTGTGTACTTTTACCCAGTTCCTTCAATAGTAACAGGTGGCATAGTAACCACAGGACAAACAGAATATTGATGTTAACACAATTTATTGATTTCTGCATTTTTACTTGTACTAAGTTATACATGCATGCATATTTAGAGTTACACAATTTTATTATTCTCAGTCAGGATACAGAGCAGTTCCGTTATCACACATGCCTCTCATGATTTATCCCTTGAAGTAAACTCTTACTCCACTCACCTTTATTACTACCTGCTCTTCTTTTATGTAATTTTTTCTAGATAATCTGATTCAAAAAGAACATTTTCAGCATTGACATGTTAGATACAGTTAGATATCTCTCTTCACTCAATTTAATGTAACTAAGTGGATGACCACTGTAAAAACAACAAATAAGGTTTCCATATAAAGCTTTATATCTGCTTCCATTTCCCCATATCAAGTTTTAAAGAAGTTTATTTTTCTAAATAAATCCTTTAATATAGCTTATTGTCTTCACAACTCAGGGAGAAAATACAATACAGAATAACTCTTAAAATGAAACAAACTTTGCCCTTATCAAAATGTTGCCTGCTGCCAGTTCTATAACTCTCTGAAACTTCTGTGTTAGATACTAATAGGTGCAGTTTCTCTCTTCATCTAATCATTTAACATGAGACAATGAATCAGGCTGTGAAGTACCATGGATTTTAAATAAGGTAATAACTTCAAGCGCTTGCCCTGGCAGGCGCGAGGTTGTGAGTTCAATCCCCGGTGCCGCAAAAAAAAAAAAAAAAAAAAAAAAAAGAATAACGTGACCTAAAGGTGCAACTCCTCAATCTCTTCACAAGTGTGTTAAACACATTCTTCACATATGACCTACAAAGTTTATTAACAGCAAGAGTGCATAATAAAACTAAACATATTTTTGCCTAAATTTGAACAACTACCTAGTGACATTATCTACATGCTTATTGGAAGCTTAGAAATTTTTATTTTGATAACTAATATTTCAGGTGATTGAAATTTGTTCCAATTGTCATATGTTTATAGTCATTCATATATATATATATATATATATATATATTCATCAAGTACCATGAAGTATCCAAGAGTTATAAATAAACAAATGAGAGATCATCATGCAAGGTTAAGAGTAACAGTGAATTTAAAGAAAAACTAAAAATCTCTTTACCATGAATGGCTGGGGGTGTGTTCAGACAACAGAAGGCCAAGATCATGGAGCACACACTTGATACACAAGGAAAGGATATTCCTCTTTAATCTTTACTATGCAAATAGGTTTTTGACTACTGTCATATCAGGATCCCTAATTTTTTTTATGTTTTGTTTTGGTTTTTGGTTTTTGGCTTTTGGTTTGCTGTTGTTGTTGTTGTTTTGGCTTTTTATTGTTTTTTGGTACTGGGGATCAAATTCACAACCTCACACCTGCCAGGCAGGAGCTCAGACCACTGAGTTAAATTCCCGGCCCTATTTTTTGAGACAGAGTCTCACTATGCAGTTCAGGTTGGTCTTGAACTCATTTTGTAACCCATACTGGTCTCTAGGATCCCTAATCTTGTTAATGAGGATGAAATCTGAATCTTAAGTCCAATAAGATAGTAATATAGATTCTCATAGCTAATTGATAGAAAGGCTTTTGTCTGTTGTGAGGAATGCAAATTTTTGGAGAGGCCAAATTCCATTGGTGATAGCTAGAGTAAGCAAGAATATAGCAGAACATATATCTTTTCATATTGATTCCATTCTTTGCCACAAAGATTTATTTTATGTTTTATCAGCTTTCCCTGAGCGACCAACTCTCCTTGAAAATAACTATGTAAATCACAAGGAGAGCAGACTCATTACTGAGAAAGTTACTAGGATACAATCTTTCCATTTTTGATTCAAAGTCATGATCAAATATATTGTTAATTTTAAAACTTTTTTAAGTTTTACTAGTTTTTCCATGAATTTTTGTCTGTAAAAGTAAATATGAATGGAAAATATTCATATAAAATACCAGCACATATGTATAAGTATATACATATGCATTGTCATATTATATAAGAATTGACATCTGCTTGTGAATATTTTCAAGTTCTATTTAGAATTTAGGATGAAAAGCAACATGGGTTATAATCTTTGTATTATGATCAGTGTATTTAAAAATTACATTAATCATTGTTACAGCTTAAATTATGTGCTCCCATTAAGATGGGCTGAAGTCATGAACTTTACTTGGAAACTTTATTTGGATAGCTGCATACTTAATTAGTTTATCAGAGTGGAACAGGTTCCTTAAACCATATGACTGACCTCCTTTAAACTACTTGTCTGACTTTTGATAAGTGTGCACTCAACTATATGTTATATGTGATAAACCTTATCAAATTATTAATTAATTTTTTTATTTTTACATATTTTTTGCTTTGGGGAAAATATTTTTGTATCACTTCTCTAATTTTCTTTCTACTTACAGACTTTGGTAGTGACGTATTTGAAAGGACAAAATTGTAAAATAAAGCATAAAATTTAATGTATTTAAGAACTATTTGCACTTTATTTGTAAAATCCTTGTTGGCTTTCTACTTTTCATATTTTCCTTCACACTCTATTCATTTTCTGAAACTGACTTCCCTTTGTGTGAGGATCTCATGTGTGTGTGTGTTTGAATCTGAACTGGTTTCTTCCATTTTCTGATGCAGTAGAAAAATGTCTTGACTTTATTTTCATCTCAGACTTTTTCACAATACTTTTGGGCTCTGATAAAATTGCCTATCTTTTCTTAGCCTCGGCTCTCTGGTCAGTCATTTAATAAATCATGTACTTCTAAAATGGTCATCGAAGTCCCTTCAAAGCATAAGTTTTACAATTTCAGGAACATTAAGCTTAAACAGTTTTCAAGTATTATATATTATTCCTCCAGCATACTGTAAATCATTAGGTCATTGTTAGAGAGTTCAGCAAATTTAATCTTTAATAATCTACCTTAGCCATGGAAAAAAAAGCAATTACATTCAGACATTTGTAATCACTGAAGCTTTCAAGATTCATTTGCAACAAACTGAAACTCATTACTTTCTCTAATCAGCGAACTAACGTAACTGACTCTAACATTACCTGCAAATATAAAGAGAAATAATAAATAATTTTAAATGCTATTAAATTTAATAAATCAATTACTAAAGGAATTTTATGCATCCTCAAATTAGAGCGTAAGAGAAAATTCCTAGGCCATCTGCAATATAAAGGGGAAGCTAAAGGGTCAGTATGTACATGTACCAATTTTCTACAATGCATGTATTTATTATGTGTCCCTAATTTATAATAAGAAAAAAGGGAAAAACAAATGCCCTGTATACTGCAGGTATGTACAAAAGATTAAAATGTAACTGAATATTTTGCTTTAGTTCTCTGTAAACAGATTGCATAATGATACCAGCTATGTTTTAAATGGTTACAGTTTTAGTGTCATTTTCTAAATATTTTTAAAGAATTTCTGCTTAAAACTTGAAAAATTATATATATATATATATATATATATATATATATAGAGAGAGAGAGAGAGAGAGAGAGAGAGAGAGGGAGAGAGAGAGAGCACTTAGGACATGTATTTTCATACTTACTTCATTTAACTGTTTTATACTTTGTAAAAGAAAAGCACTACAATGAGGAAAGTGACACTTGTAAATATTAATTTCTTGTTCAAACAGCAGGAAGCAGTTCCTAGAAGATAACCAAGTGCATTATATGCTAAGCAACCATCTTAGTTACTTTTTACTCATTGCTGAGACAAAATACTTGATGCCCAAAATTAGGGAAGAAAAGGTTTATTTCCCACAGTTCTTAGGGGTTTCAGTCCATACTCAGTTGGCTCCAAGGCAATGTGGCCATTGATGGCCGCTGCAACAGCAAGGCATATTAACCTGCAAGAGAGAGAGGACACGCCTTCATCTCGCCCTTACACTGTATGTTGGCTCCACCCCTAGGCAGGTGCAACACTCACATCACTAATCCCAGTGATAGAAAACAAACCAATCACAAACGCCAGACTCAGCCAATCCAGGATTACATGAGGCTTTGGGGGGACACAGGAGCATACACATAACAGCAACATATTGAACTACTTGCCTTTTAAGTCTGGGGATTGAATATTAATATGGCTTGAAAATTTTAAGTATTGTACAATACTATGATAAAAAAATTTGACAAATGATCTCCAGAGAAACCTTAAGATCACACTGATCTTTTTAACTGTTTTTGCTACTTAGGCCATATCTTCTCATTCTAAACACTGTAATTTCTTGTGCACTGTATATGTGTTTTGCATAGCACAAAGCTTGACAAGGAATAGAGACATTCAGTGCAAACTCTTTTAAAAGATTGCCACTTAATTGACCCATTTAATAACTGTTCTTTCTGAGAAGCATCTTAAAAATATGAAAATTCATTGTCTTACCAAACTAAAGATTTCCAACTCAAAGCTTCTTTTTGGCATCCTTACATACTATTGCTCCTTTAACCAAGGATAATGCATTCCAGCTTTTGTCATAAATTACAGCTTCTACGCCTTAACACACACAGATTCAGACTTAGTAAAAAATCCATTTCAGTTACAAAATCTGTCTTTCCATTTTAGTCATGCATTTAATAGTATAGGCCACTTAGAAGAAAATAAAAATTCGATGGGACACGATTTGTACTAACTTTCAGTATAACACACTGCACTCTACAACTACTTGAGAGCTAAAAGTTTCATCGACAAACACTATTATTTAGACCTTACCAGTAGTAAGGAGCCATATTCCAGCCACAATATAATTTCTGTAAGAATAAGATTCTTGAGTAGTTTTAGTTCATGATTTTTTCCAGTATTTGAAAATGGACACGACTTGAGACCATACTCATATGTGAGATAAATCAAACCCACATGTGTAAATACCATATTGTCTCCCTAGTGTAAGAAACTGAAAAAGTATATGTGATCCAAAATCTACAATAAATACTTTTCAAAGACCAAAAGTAACTGGGAAAGGGAAAAGGAGGACAGAAGGAAGGGAAAAGGAAAAAGACATAAATCTGTATATATGTATATGTAGGATAACTAAAATGACTATACTGCTGAATGGATTAGTTATTGAGAAAGATTGGTTAATAGTCATATGATTAGATCAATTTTACATGCCTGCATCTGTTAATGTAAACAACTGTGTTGAAGGTAATGATACGCAATATTGCAACCATTGTCAAGT
>RJWM01023035.1:0-32680 GCA_004363535.1 Dasyprocta punctata | reverse complement strand
TTTGTTGCAACTGATTTCAGGATTCTGCAATTCTAGTAGCAGTAACAGTAAATATTCAGAAATGAATGTGCTTACTAGTATCTTATCATTCTAAATCCTTGGAATTGATTTCCCAGTTTCAAAAAGTATCCCTGAACCCCAAATACCAGGTGAACTATATAATGTAAATCAATAGATTTTTCAAGTGCAATAATTGTTTCTCTCCGGGCGATTCCCATTAGTCCCAGAAGGAAGAGTACTTTGATTGACCTAGAGGAACACAGCAGCTGTGGGTAAACTATATGTGCTGCTGACCTTATCAGAAGCAAGCCAGCCCTTGAAAATCACAGGGGAACATGCTGGACATGTGCATATCGGCTGTGGGAACCCAAACGGCTGGTCAAGTGTGTGTTCTCCTTACAAGTCAACCAAATGAAAAAGTGCAGACTACAGAAGGGAAAGAAGAAAAAAATGAACGTGTGAATTGACAGTACTTCTTTATCTTTTAAAAAAACTGTGAAATAATAATATGAATGGAAACAAGAAGACATGTATGTTGTGAGCATTTGGAAATCTTTGACGCATTAATCAAAAGATTTTCTAGAGTCTGGCAAGCGCAAGGTCGTGAGTTCAATCCCCTGTACCAAAAAAAAATTTTTTTTCTCTACATAAAATTCTGGGGATACAGTTGCTTAAGCTTCTGAGTACAAAGAAGTTAACTCTGTCACCTTTGCGTACCATATTTCCTGTCTCTCTGGGGATTCTGTGGCTAAATAAAATGCCAGGAAGAAGGTGCAAAATCAACAAAACTTATTTCTCATGGATAATGCCAATCCAAAGGAACACATCAAAATTAGGGCAGAAAAGTAGGAGGAGAAATGAAGGAGGAATCTCTAGACACAAAGAGACATCCTCACTTTGAAATGCAATGAGTTTTTAGTTCCACTGAAATCACCTGCCAGCACTAAGGAGGTAGATCTGCCTGTAGTAGGGGCAGTTCCTCAACCCCTGCCGTGAGTTGGAGAAAGAAACTGTGTACTTCTACCATAGAAGAATCACAGGCACTGTTCCAGAGTATTTCTAAGAAAGCAGCAAATGATCTCTTGCAAACCACAGCAATGAGAAATCACAAGGCAAGATTTTGCAATCACTGTTTTAAATTATTCCAAAAGTGTAGCAAAAGCAGGGCACTACTGGACAAATGAAACAGATATAGGGCCATGAAAATAAGCCCTGTTTTGATGGTAGTAGCAGACTCAAAGGAAATCCAGGGATATTGCTGAAGACCCACAGCGTGAATGGCCAACATTCTCTGAAATTGGTTAAAGGCACAGAATAATTTTCATTTCTTTGTTCATTTAATCAACTTGCATTCATGGCAGGCCCACTATTGCCAAGCACAATAGTACGTACTAGAGACAGAGGGAAAAAGTAGCAGTCTTTATCTTTAAAGAGCTCACAGTGCAGCAGGGGGAAAAAAACATCATTACAATACAATATGAAGTACAGAAGATGGTGAGAGGATAGGGTCAGGAGGATGAAAAAAGAAAAGAGGTCAGATAGAAAAACTCAACACAAGAGGCAAGAAGCAGTGATCTTGACATACTAGAGGTGCTACATGAAGATAAAAGCCTGGAATAATTTTCATCCATTTAAGTATTCCAAGTCAGTGTGGCTAAATCACAAGGTACAAGGTGGGGAATGGAGAAAAGGGATCGATTGATGGCGGTGGAACTGTGATGGCTAGAGTCAAATTTGGCACAAAGGAAAAGATTGTTGAGCACAGCAGCTCTTAAAACGTTGATTGTAAATACCTCTAAGCAAATCGTGTACATATCCCACAAGCACTGAACACACCAATCAAATTGGCTTACACCAGGCCGGACTAACACATATGTTATCAGCTAGCCTCAGGGCCTGTTGGTATTTGTGTGTATGATTTCTGAACCAGGTCATGGCCAAAGGAAATATTTCCAGTCCTACAGTTCATTGCAAACACGCAAAGACATTTTTTGGCATTACAGTAACAGGCAGGTGTTCCTGGAAGGTGTTACCAAGAACTAGGGGAGCTGAAGTCTTTGCAGCACTAGGGAAAGGTCCTCACAAGGAAGACTTGCTTGTCTCCAAAGCCCTATAGTATCTACTGTGAGGCTCTTGAGACCATGGCCTTATGCTCAAAATTTGTATTTAATTTGTCTGGTTTATAATGCTGAATCTAATTATATTATTAACCTTTCTAATTTCTAACAAGAAGAAAACATACAGACCAAGAAAAGAATTCCAAAAAAATCTTTATTTGTAATTCACTCTCAGAAAGAGACAACACATTTTCCTTACATTTGAAAAGAGCAATATTTTCTTCCCTAAAATAGCACTGATACTATAACTGGCCTCAAAATAAAGACGATCTTTGTAAAAACAAGATATTCCTTT
Organism: Dasyprocta punctata; assembly: GCA_004363535.1. Lineage (NCBI taxonomy): Eukaryota > Metazoa > Chordata > Mammalia > Rodentia > Dasyproctidae > Dasyprocta > Dasyprocta punctata. The sequence goes on along the minus strand of RJWM01023035.1, from coordinate 30,268 downwards.
CATGGTGACTTCTACCAGCACCCATTTAGACAAACCAGAGGGGAGCGAATCAAAACCAGCTTTAAGGGATTTAGCATTTAAATGTGAAATTTCTGGCACCAGCCTCCTTTAGGTGGTAGTAAATGCGATAGAGGGGATCCAGGGCTGCTTACTGCACACACTGGAAAGCGCACTATGTAATGGAAGTGTTTCCATATAACGATACAGGGCAGAGACCACGATGACAAGGGTTCACAGCCACTTAGATTGATGCTTTATGTTTCTCTTTATGGTCTCTCTCCTGGTGTAAAGTCCAGGGAGAGAACTTAAAATTTTAACACTCTTGGCAACTTCGAGTGTATAAAAAAAAGATGAATGTTTCCGGGGACTCACAGGCAAGTTGCTAGTAATTGCAGACTTTCTAACTCCGCAGAAGAGGAAGGACAGCTCCACCAGTGATGATCCTAGGAAATAACTACCTGGAGGTGCTCCTTGCCCAAAGGTGGATGATAATTCTGTGCTCAAACCACCACTTCAGTTTTTAAACTGATCAAAAAGTAGATGAAAAAATTAGCTAGAGGTGGGTCTTCACATAGGCATAATCGTTAAAGAAGAGTAAGGCAGTCCTATTTTTTTTCAAAGAGAAAAAAACAATAAAACAAAAATGATACCAAATTTCAAAACAAGACAATAGGAGATAAATAATGGTTAATATATTGTGTATTGTTATCTCCAAAGTAGTTGCTCAGATTATAAGATATAGATATGAAAAAGTGTTCAAACAATATAAGCACAAACTGTTCTTTTCAATGAACTAATAGAAATTAGTAGTATAATCATATTAGCGATCTTGTGTGTATTTTTTATTTTAAAAACAAAACAAAAAAGAAATGATACATAATTTCAAAGAGTAGAAAATTAACACTAATTAATATATTGCATATTGTTGTCTTAGAAGTAGTTGTTCAGGTTACAAGATTTAGACATGAAAAAATGAACAATCAAACAATGAAAACACAAACTGATGAATTCACAGAGATTATTAGTATCTTACATACATATACATACACACATATATATTTATACCCACATACATATAATATTTTCCCTTCTTCTTTTCCTTTCCCCTATCACAGTTGTTCTTTCCTTTTGAGCACTTTCTTTTCCCTTCATTTTAACAATGTCTATTGTACATTTTGGATCTTATTACTTTTTCAGTTTTTTTGGTTTCTTTTTGCACTAGGGAGACAATATGATATTTACACGAGTTGAATTTATTTCACTTATGAGTATGATCTCAAGTTGAATCCATTTACCTATAAAAGCACAAGTTTATCCTTCTTCATAGCTGACTAATACTCCATTGCATAAAAATATCGCATCTTTTTTTATCCATTCCACAGCTGATGGGCATTTGGGTTGTTTCCAAGATTTAGCTGTTACAAATTGTGCTGCTATAAACATGGGCACACCTATGTCACTGTGGCATGATATGTTCAATTCTTCTGGAAAAATACCCAGAAGGGAACTAGCTGGATTGAATGGGACCACCAATCCTAGTTTTTTGAGGAATCCCCACACTGATTTCTACAGTGGTTTTACCACTCTACACTCCCACCAACAATAGAGAAGCGTTTTTTTTCCCCCACAGCCCCATGCACATTCATTATTGGTTGATTTCTTGATGGCAGCCATTCTTTTTGGAATGAAATGGAGTATCAATGTTGTTTTAATTTGCATTTCTCAAGTGACCAGTGATGTTGAACATTTCTTCATATATGTATTTGCCATTTGTACTTCTTCATCTGAGAAGTGTGTGTTCATCTCAGATGCCTATTTTTGGATTGGGTCTTTGAATTTGGGGGTCCTAATGTTTTTCAATTCTTTTTGTGCTCTAGATACAAGTCCTTTGTCTGAGGGAAAGTTGCTAAGATTTTCTCCAAATTCATGGGTATTCTTTTCACTCTGTTGGTGATTTCTTTTGAAGTGCAAAAACTTTTTAATAAGATGAGATCCCAGTTGTTGATTCTTTGAAGTACTTCCTGTGTAGTTTGTGTTTTGTTCATGAACTCTTTGCTTCCCCCTATGTCTTCAAGGTTTCTAACTACTTTTTCTTCTAGTAGATTTTTTGCTTCTATTTTAATGTTTAGATCTTTAATCCATTTTGACTTTAGTTTAATGCATGGTGATAGACAATGGTCTAGTTTTAGTCTTCAGCATGTGGAAAGCCAATTTTTCCAGCACAATTTATTAAAGAGACTATCTTTCTTCCAGTGAACATGTTTAGCCCCTTTGTCAAAGATAAAGTGGCTGAGTGTGTTTGTAGTTGTGCCTACATCTTATAATCTGTTGCACTGATCTTCAGGTGTTTTTTTTTGCCAATACCATGCTGATTTTACCACAGTAGCTTTGTAGTATAATTTCAAGTCTGGGATTGGACTGCTTCCTACATTGCCTTTGCTGCCTAGGATTGCTTTTGCTATTCTAGCTCTCTTCTGGTTCCAGATGAATTTCAGGAATATTTCCTGCAGATTTGTGAGTTTGGTTTTCTGTTTGTTTGTTTGTTTGTTTTTTATTTTAAACAAAAGGAAAGTAAGAAACAAAAGCAAAACAATTTCACAACCAGCCAATAAGAGAGTAACAATCATCAGCATGTTGCATATTATTGTATTCACAGAAATTATTTAGGATAAAAGATATATACATGAAACATTATCCAAAAAATTATTAGCACAAAACTTTTGCCTCAATGAATCAAGAGAAACCAGCTATATGACTATCTTTTTTGTTATGATTGCTCTATTGTTTTCAAATAAACATTTTGCATTAAAAATAGAATCTGAAGATGACCCTGAGAAAACTACTTTTTACTCAAAATTATTTTCTTTAACTGTCTTAACTAATTTTTTATATACATAGATTTTGTTTCAGTTCATCACACAAATGCAACAATGTGATGGTTACATGTGTGTAACTTATTTAGTTCACTGAGAAGTATATTTTCAGTACTCATCCATTTAAGAGTGAAAATGTCTAGTTTATCATTCTTTATAGCTAAGTAGTATTCCATTATGTAGAAATACCACATCTTTTTTTATCCATTCCTCAGTCGAGGGGCATTTAGGTTGTTTCCAATATCTAGCTATTATGAACTGGGAAGCTATGAACATAGGTGCTCATATCACTGTGGTAGGATGTTTTTAATTCTTTTGGGAAGATACCCAGAAGGAGAATAGCTGGATCAAATGGGACACCCAATCCTAGCTTTTTGAGGAATCTCCACACTGACTTTCACAGTGGTTGCACCACCCTGCATTCCCACCAACAGTGGAGAAGGGTTCCTTTTTGTCCACAGCCCCTCCAGCATTTGTTATTGGTTGACTTCTTAATACTAGCCATTGTTTCTGGGGTGAGGTGGAATCTCAGTGTTACTTTCATTTGCATCTCTCGAATGGCCAGTGCTGTTGAACATTTTTTCACGGATTTGTTTGCTGTTCGTACTTCCTCATCTGAGAAATGTGTGTTCATCTCAGATGCCCATTTTTGGATTGGGTCTTTGAACCTTGGGGGACTGATTTTTTTAAGTTCTTTATATGTTTTCAATATTAATCCTTTATCTGAGGGACAGCTGGCAAACATTTTCTCCCAGATTGTGGGTAGTCTCTTCACACTGTTGGTGGTTTCTCTTTCTGTGCAAAAGTTTTTCAGTAGGATGAGATCCTATTTGTTGACTCTTTGCGATAATTTCTGTGCAGTCTGGCTCTTATTCATAAAGTCTTTGCCTACACCAATGTCTTCAAGAGTTTTACCTACTCTATCTTCCAGCAGATTTAATGTTTTGTTTTAATGTTGACATCTTTAACCCATTTAGATTTTAACTTAGTACATGGTGAAAGATATGGGTCCAATCTTAATTTTCAGCATGTGGAAAGCCAGTTTTTCCAACACCATTTATTAAAAAGGTTATATGAATATGTTTGGCACCTTTGTCAAAGATAAGGTAGCTTAGTGTGTCTGGAGTTGTTTCTGGATCTTCTAATCTATTCCATTGATTCTTGGGTCTGTTTTTTTGCCAGTACCACACTGTTTTGATCACACTAGCTTTATAGTATAATTTAAGATCAGGAATTGTGATGCCCCCTGTCTTGTCTTTGTTGCCCAGGATCACCTTTGCTAGTCTAGGTCTCTTCTTGTTCGAGATGAATTTTAGGATTGTTTTCTCTAATTCTGTAAGATATATTATTGGTATTTTGATTGGGATTGCATTGAATTTGTATAACAGTTTTGGAAGTATGGCCATTTTGACTATATTGATTCTTCCTACCCAAGAGCATGGGATATCTCTCTGTCTTCTAATATCTTCTTCAATCTCCTTTTACAGAGTACCATAGTTTTCAGTATAGAGGTCTTTTACATCTTTAGTTAGATTGATTCCTAAATATTTCATTTTTTTTGGATGCTATTGTAAAAGGTATTGTTTCCCTAATTTCTCTCTCAGTGAGATTGTTATTTGTATACAAAAATGCTATTGATTTTTGAGTATTGACTTTGTAACCAGCTATGTTGCTAAATCTGCTTATTAAATCTAGAAGTCTCTTGGTGGAATTTTTGGGATCTTCTAGGTAGAGTATCATGTCATCTGCAAATAATGCTAGTTTAACTTCTTCCTTTCCTATCTTTATTCCTTTTATTTCTTTCTCTTGTCTAATTGCTCTGGCTAAAGTTTCCAGAACTATGTTGAATAAGAGTGGAGAGAGTGGACATGTTTGTCTTGTTTCTGATTTTAGAGTGAAAGCTTTCAGTTTTCGTCCATTTAGTATGATGTTAACGATCGGTTTGTCATAGATAGCTTTTATCAGATTGAGATAAAGACCATCTATTCCAATTTTCTGTAGAGTTTTTATCATGAATGGGTGCTGGACTTTGTCAAAAGCTTTTTCTGCATCTATTGAAATAATCATATGACTTTTATCCTTGGCTCTGTTAATATGATGTATTACATTTATGGATTTATGTATGTTGAACCATCCCTGCATTCCTGGGATGAATCCCACTCGATCATGGTGTGTAATCTTTTTGATGATTTGCTGCAGTCTAGTTGCCAGTATCTTATTAAGAATGTTTGCATCAATATTCATTAGGGAGATTGGCCTGTAATTCTCTTTCTTAGTTGGAACCTTCTCTGGTTTTGGAATCATTGTAAGGCTTGCTTCCAAAAATGAATTTTGCAGTATTGCTTCCCTTTCAATTTCATTAAAGAGTTTGAGAAGTAGTGGTGTTAGGTCTTCACTAAATTTCTTGTAGAATTCAGCAGTGAACCCATTGGGGCCTGGGCTCTTCTTTGTTGATAAGTTTTTAATTACATCTTTAATTTCATTTATTGATATTGGGTTGTTTAGGGTTTTTCTATCATCTTGATTCAACTTTGGTAATTCATATGTATCTAAGAATCTGTCCATTTCTTCTATATTTTCCATCTTGTTAGAATACAAGTTTTCAAAGTAGGTATAGATAACTTTCTAGATTTCTACAGGGTATCTTGTGATTTCACCCTTTTCATTCCTAATTGCATGGATTTGAGTCCTTTCTTTCCTTTTTTTAATAAGGTTGGCCAAGGGTTTATCAATTTTATTTCATCTTTCAAAGAACAAACTCTTCAATTCATTGATTCTTTGTATTGTTTTTTAGTTTCCAGTGTGTTAATTTCTGCTCTGATCCTTATAATTTCCTCCCTTGTATGAGCTTTTGGTTTAGTCTGCTCTTCTTTTTCTAGAAGTTTGAGGTTCAACATTAAATTGTTTATATGAGCTTGTTCTGTTTTCCTGATATGGGTATGTACTGCTATAAATTTCCCTCTTAAGACTGCTTTCATTGTGTCCCACAAGTTCTGTCATTGTCTGTATTGACTTATCCTATGTTGTATTGTCATTGTTGTTCAACTGTAAAAACTGTCTGATTTCTTCTATAATTTCATCTGTGACCCACTGATTGTTCAGTAGTGTGCTATTTAATTTCCGTGTATTGATGAAGTTCTTGTGGTTTCCTTTGGCATGGGTTTCCAATTTCATTGCACTGTGGTCTGATAGTATGCATGGGATAATTTCTTTTACATTTACTTAAGCATGTTCTATGAACCAGTATATGGTCTATTTTGGAGAATGTCCCATGTGCAGCTGGAAAGAATGTGTATTCTGATGTTGTAGGGTGGAAGACTCTATAGACATCTATTAAGTCTATTTGATCAAAAGTTTGATTTAATTCTAATATTTCATTATTGATTTTTTGTCTTGTTGATCTGTCTTTTTGTGCCAGTGGTGTATTGAACACTCCCAATACAATTGTATTAAGGCTTATTTGATTTTTCATGTCCATTAATAATTGTTTTATACAACTGGGTATACTAATATTTGTTGCATATATAATTGTTATCTTTTCCTCTTGGATTGTTCCCTTTACCAAGATATAGTGACCTTCTTTGTCTCTCTTAATCAGTCTTGGCTTAAAATTAACTTTATCTGCAAATAGACTAGCTACCCCTGCTTTTTTCTGAACTCCTGTTGCATGGAGTATTGTTTTCCATCCTTTGACTTTCAGTCTATGGGTATGTTTTTTAATTAAATGTGTTTCTTGTATACAGCATATTGGTGGATCTTGCTTATTGATCCATTCAGCCAGTCTGTCTTTTGACTGGTGAATTGAGACAATTAACATTGATGGTTAAAACTGATATGTATTGACTTATCCTTATCATGTTGTTTTCCTATTATTAGCTTCTCCCCCTTTTTTTTCCTTTTTCCCTTCCTTCTAATTGTTTGCCTTTCCTGGTGGATTCCTTCTATTGGGGTTCATGGAGCTGTAATACTTATCATCCCTTTCTAAAATGTCCTTCAGAACATTTTGGAGTACTGGTTTAGTGGTTGTGAATTTCCTCAAATGTTCCTTATCATGAAAGTATTTTGTTTCTCCCCCTATTTTGAAAGATAGTTTTGCAGGACACATCAATCTGGGTTGAAAGTTGTTTTCTTTTAGAACTTGGAGTACTTTACTCCAAGCCCTTCTTGACTTGAGAATTTGTGCTGAGAAGTCCGCCATGATTCTCATAAGCTTTCCTTCATAGGTAATCTGTTTCTTTTCTCTGACAGCTTTTAAAATTGTATTCTTGTGTTGAATTTCTGGAATCTTGACTATGATATGTCTGGAAGTAGATTTTTTTTATCATTGCTAATTGGAGTTCTATATGCCTCACTTATTTGTAAGTCAAATTCTTTTTCTCTACCAGGAAAGTTTTCTGACACGATGTCTGTAAGGGTGTTTTTAATGTCATTTGTAGTATCTCCTGCTTGTTCACTTACTCCAATTGATCTTAAGTTATTTTTCTTTGTCTCATCAAGCAACTGCTGGATTGATTTCTCATGTTCCCTTGCTAGTTTTGAGAAATCTTTCTTTTCCTGGTCACTAACTGTAAGCCTGTCTTTAATATCTGAGATCCTGTCCTCACATTGGCCTAATCTGCTTAGAATACTTTCAGTGGAGTTTTTATTCTCCTGAATATCTGCTTGAATCCGCTTTATGGAATCTATTTGCTTCCTATGTTGTACTTCCATAATTTGCTTAAGCTCATTTATTTTTTTGTCTATGTCTGCTCTTACATCACTAAGCATGGTGTGTGTTTTGGTAATCTCTGTGGTTATTTGAGAGATTATTTCTGACTTTTTTTTTCCAAAGCCTCATTCAATTGCTTTGTTACCACTTCTGAGAAACCTGGTAGGGGGCTTTCGGATTATTCAGACTCATTGGCACGTGGGTTTGCCTTTGGTGAACTGGGTGTCTGAGATTGTGTCCTGTTTAAGTGTCTTCTCATTTCTTTTCTGTCTTAGTTTAATTCCTAAAGTGATACTTGTCAGTTGCCTGCAATGAATTGCTTTAATGGTGGTATTAAGGACTTTCAGATGATGAGCACTTCCCTGAGATATCTTCTAGGTGTAGCTGGTTCCTGGGCTCTGAGTCTATTGGAAAATCCCACCTCCTTAATTTGTCAGAGATGAGAAACCACTGCTAGCCTAGCCCAGTCCTTGGTTCCTGGGCACCGTGCCTCAGCTCTCTCCGTGACCCCCAGTCAATCTCAGTCCTGGACCATCAGGGCCAATAGCTATCCAGATCTATCAAGTTAATTCTGGCTGCAGTGGCACCCACAGCACCAAACACAGCCAACAAAACAGTAAACTGAACCAACCCCTGATTTGCTGCCCTTGACCTTATAAACTGAATTTGTAACCACACATCAGAATGCAAAACAATCATATACAATACATAGGTCTATAATATGTCAATTCTGTCCTCAAGGGTCAGGACCCAAAATGAATTTAAGAGAAGGCAGAGAAGTGGGAAAAGAGAAAGAGACTATAAATGGGTTGGAGGACAAAGATGGGTCCCGCCAACTTAGGGAAACTGCTGCAGAAGACTGAGGGAAAAGAGAGCAAAAGAGATGAAAAGGAGAACAGAGCAAGACCACACCCAGAAAGAGGGCAGATACCACACTCACGCTCAAAAAATAGTAATAATAATAATGATAAACTAAACAAAACAACAATAAAAAGAAAAAAGAAAAAGAAAGAAAAGAAAAGAAAAAAAAAGAGTCCACTTCCAGGGTTCTCTCTAGATTCAGTGGTAGACAGCCTGTGGCGACAGCAACCCGAATTGTGGTACTGTATCCCCACAAGCCAACAACTGCTCGTGGACAGTGTAGTAGACAACCTTAGCCGGCCTGCCCTGAGAACAGACTCCTTGGGCTCACCACAGTCCAAGCAGTCTCGACAGGTCTGCACCCACTTAGAAGCCGCTGGGGGAAGCAGCCAGCAACAGTTTTAGCTCCAGGCTTATCTGGCCCAACTCCAAAATGGCTCCTGGCAATCACTCTCTCCCACAGGAGGACCAAGTCCCCTGCACTCACTGCCAGCCAGCACCGTCCTCTGAACCCGCCACTCTCTTCCACCAATAAATGGTTCTGCAGAGGCTCCCTGGAGTCACCAGCCACTGCCAATACCACAACCCTGTGCCAGCGGGCTCCAACAGCTCCCCTCACACAGTGAATCCAGCTCTGGGCGAAGGCACCACCAGCTACCACTTTCTTCTTTAAGTTTTTCTTTTCACTCTCTCTGTGGGGTTCAATGCAGATTTCAAACTCTTCCTGGGTCTAAGGAACCCATTTCCCTGCTTTTTGTCTTCTGCAAGATGGCGTGTTCCCACGTCTAGACAGTGTCTCTCAGGGAGGCTGTTTTCTCTCTGCATCTTACTATTCCACCATCTTCCCGGAATGTTTATGTTAATGTTATGTTAATGTTAGTTTGTTTGAGATTGCATTAACTCTGTGTAACAGTTTTGGGAGTATGGCCAGTTTTACTATGTTGGTTCTTCTTATACAAGAGCAGGTGCATCTTTCCATTTTTTTTTCCTTTGGTTTTTTTTTTTTTTTTTTTTTTTTTTTTTTTTTTTTTTTTTTTTTTTTTTTTTTTTTTTTTTGGCACTGGGGATTGAACTCACGGCCTCGCACCTGTCAGACAGACACTTAAGCCACTGAGCCAAACTCCCGGCCCTAGTTTTTTGAGGCAGGGTCACACTATGTAGCTCAGGCTGTCTTTGCGCTCCTGTTGTAACCCAAGCTGGCCTCGAACTCACAACGCTCCTCTTACCTCAGCCTCCCAAGAGCTGGGATTAAAGGCATGCACCACCACGCCCGGCTTATCTTTCCATTTTCTAATAACTTCTTTAATCTCCTTTTTTAGAGTATTGTAGTTTTCAATGTATAGATCTTTTACGTTCTTTGTTAGATTGATTCCTGAGTATTTCTTTTCTTTTCTTTTCTTTTCTCTTTGGATGCTACTGTGAAAGGTGTTATTTCCATAATTTCTCTCTCGGTGAGTTTGTTGTTTGTGTACAGGAATGCTATTGATTTTTGAGTGTTGACTTTGTATCTAGTTAAGCTGCTGAATTTACTTATTAACTCTAGTAGCCTTTTGATGGAGTTTTTGGGGTCTTCTATGTAGAGCATCATGTCATTGGTGAGTAATGACAATTTAACTTCTTCTTTTTCTATCTTTATTCCTTTTATTTCTCTCTCTTGTCTATTTGCTCTGGCTAATGCTTCCAGAACTGTATTGAGTAGGAGTGGTAAATGTGTACATCCTTGTCTTGTTCCTGATTTTAGAGTGAAAATGGTATTAGAAATAATGTTTCTTTCTATCTGTATGTAACAGAATATTATTCTTATCCATCACCAATTTATAACCTTTTCATGGAAGTACAATTTATTGACCACTTACTGTGGATTAGGTACTGTTTGGAGTGTATATTTTTTTGGTTAGCCCTCACAATCACATTCTGAAACAGGCATCATCCCTACTTGATAGATATAAGTGAGACTTGTAACAGTTAAATAACATTCCTAGGACATGCAACTAAAACATAACGTTGTTTGGATTTGACCAGAGACCTGTGTAACTCTAAATCCATGATCTTACACACACTTATATCTCAATCAGATTTCTTTTTTATTATTATTTTATTTAAAGAGAGAAAAACAAAACAATAAATAAATAAAAACAATGATACAGAGTTTCAAAACAGGATAATAAGATATTAAAAATGGTTACTATATGACATTTTGCAGTCTTCAAAGTAGTTGCCCAGGTTGCAAGATATAGTTATATAAAATTAATCATCCAATATAAGCACAAACAAATCTTTTCAATGAACTAAAAGAAATTAGTAGTATAATTGTTAGCTATCATATATTTTTTTTCTTTTTCCTTCCTTCATTTCTCCTTTCCCCCATCCCAGTTGTTCTTTCCTTGTGAGCAGTTTCTTTCCATTTCTCAATATCAATTGCAGATTTTGCATCTTATTTACTCTTTTAGTGTGTTACACTAAGGAGACAATAGGATACTTACACATGCAAGTTTGATTTATGTCACTTATTAGTATGGTCTCTAGTTGCATCCATTTACCTATAAAAGCCTTGAGTTTATCCTTCTTTATAGCTGACTAGTACTCCAGTATATAAAAATACCATATCTTTTTTAACCATTTCTCAGTTGATGAGCATTTGAGTCATTTCCAAAATTTAGCTATTATAAATTGTGCTGCTGCATGGGCCTCCAGTGGACTGGGAATAAGTAGACCCAAGCCTCTCCCTGTGAGTCAGTGCCATTCACGGACCAGGGTTAGAGAGAACAATGGCAGCAGCACCAAACAATCCCAGTCTGGGAACCAGCACCATGCATGGGCCACAGCTGGACTGGGAAGAGTCAGACCCCAGCCCCTTCTGGCCTGCTACCTGGCAAAAAGAAGTACCAATCCTCCCCCTCACCCCCATCCCATAAGCAATTGGCTTATCCAGAGAAACACAGGCTGTGATGATAGCTATTGAGGTGAAATGCAATTGGATGCCTGTGGTGCTTTGGTATTTCACTAACATTGCAGGTCTAGGGCCATTGGTCTGATCATAGGTTCAGAGGATATCACTAACCAGTGTAGCATCTAGGAGTGGTCTCCTTCTGAGGGTTGCAGCCACTGTTGATTCCCTATGGTCTTGTTTTGAGGTCCTATGTCATTTCCATTGTTTTGTTGGGTTTGGTTTTATTCTTATTTGTTTTGTTTGATTATGTTAAATCCCATGGCAGGAGAAGCTATTTCAAGGATAGCAAGATATATTATGGTAGCAATTTTGGATTTACTATTGGCTTGTTTTGAAGTCCTTTATCACATTCATTGTTTTGTTTTTATTGTTTCTATTCTATTCTGTTCTGTTTGATTTTTATTATATCTGAAGTTATCTGCAGCTATTTGGAAGACATCAAAAGGCATTGTGGTAAATACTGTTGATTTCATAATGTTTTGAAGTCCTGTATCTCTTACCCTGGTTTGTTTTGATTGGTTTTATTCTGTTATGTACTCTTTAAAATAAAAAAAAGTGTTGCTATAAACATGGATGCACACATATTGCTGTGATAGGATGTTTTTAATACTTCTGGGAAAATACTCAGAAGGGGAATGGCTGGGTCAAATGGGACCTCTACTTCTAGTTTTTTGAAGAATGTCCACACTGATTTCCACAGTGGTTGCACCAGTCTACATTCTCACCAATGGTGGAGAAGGGTTCTTTTTTCTCCAAAGCCCCACCAGCATTTTTATTGGTTGATTTCTTGATCATAGCCATTCTTTCTGGAGTGAAGTGGAATCTCAGTGTTGTTTTAATTTGCATTTCTCAAGTGACCAATTACATTGAACATTTTTTCATATATTTGTTTGCCATTTATATTTCTTTATCTGAGAAATGTGTATTCATCTCAGATGATCATTTTTGGATTGGGCCTTTGAATTTTGGGGGCCTGATTTTTCTTAATTCTTTATATGTTCTAGATAGAAGTCCTTTGTCTGCAGGACAGTTGTCTAAGATTTTGCCAAATTCATGGGTTTCCTTTCCACTCTGTTGGTGATTTGTTTTGAAGTGCAAATACTTTTTGATAAGATGAGATCCCAGTTGTTGAATTTGTGAAGTACTTCCCATGCAGTCTGGGTTTTGTTCATGAACTCTACCTAACCCTATGTTTTCAAGATTTCTAACTATTTTTTTCTTCCAGTAGATGTAGTGTTTATATTTTAAATCTTTATCCATTTATTTAGATCTTTGATCCATTTTGACTTTAGTTTAATGCATGGTAATATACAAAAGTCTAGTTTTAATCTTCAGCATGTGAGAAGCCAGTTTGTCCAGCACCATTTGTTAAAGAGGCTGTCTTTCTTCCAATGAACATGTTTGGTCCCTTTGTCAAAGATAAAGTGACTGATTGTGTTTGCAGTTGTGTCTGCATCTTCAAATCTGTTTCACTGATCCTCAGGTCTGTTTTTCTTATTTTGTTTGTTTTTGCCAGTACCATGCTGATTTTATCACAGTAGCTTTGTAGTATATTTTCAGATCAGGGAATGTGATGCCTCCTGCCTGAGTAAGGCCATTTGTAAATTGCAAGGGAGGAAGTTTCCTACTGGGTTTTCCATTGAAAGAATAAAACCAGGATTGAAATTAGTCAGCCCTTTGCTTCCCTTACTATCAACCTTTTCGAGAATTAAGCCCACTCTTGATGAGCATGCTTCCTTTTTTTCACTCAGCAGTTTGACATCCATCATCCTCCCACCACATTCAGTAAGCGACCAAGTCCCAACCCTACAGCTGAATACCCTATTCAACTGACTTCAATCTACTTCTCCCGCCTAAAGAAAAAAGGGTGGGAGAAGCCCCGGCAGGATTGAAGCTGCTCCTTTGAATTTGCTCCATTTTCACTGCTTCATTTTCTCCAATCCTCTCATTCAAGCAATATTTATTAAACTCTCTATGCACCAATATTCTAGGTCTGGGTAAAAATAGTAGTGAACAAGAAAGAAGAGTCTCTACACTTATGGGGTTTAGAGTTCAGTGGAGTAGACAGAGTACAGATAGGCGATAAGTGAGAAATAAATAAATAAATCATTTCAACTAGCAAAAAGTACTACAAAGAAAATCAAATAAGGCAATAGGCTACACAGCAACAAGGGAGAAAAATATGAAAGACAAAGGAACTGTTTATTGAGGCCATACCCCCTGGGTTTATATCCTGGCTCTGCCACTATGATTAGCTCTACAAGAATAGCATTGTCTCCTTGTGCCTCAGTTTCCCTGCCTACAAATGTGAATAATAGCACCACATGTTTTGTAAGAGTATTGTGAGGGTTAATTTGAATTAATATATACTTACTACAAGTGCATAGGACAGTGTCTAGTACTAAGAGTTTTTCCTGCATATATTGATATGATCATTTGTTTTTTAAACACCTTTCCAGCCTGCTACTATATATCTTTTTTTTTTCATTTCCACTAACAGATTTAATGAATAGATCTCAACCAGCAAAGCTATGACATACTTTACACAAAGCCATATTCTTTCTTTCCTTGTCTAGTAATGGGTCTGCTAAACATAGATAGTAAACTTTTGAAGATATGTGCAAGTAAAAACCATACAAAAACAAAAAATCATACCCTATTTCCTCTTAAGATTCCAATTTTGCAAGAAAATTTTATCTACTAACAAATACCAGATCCAGCTGGGAAGCTTTCAACTCCTTTCTGCAAGCAGTTAAGGGCAAACACCTCGTCATAAACAATTTTTTAAAGGTCAGAGATGATAACAATTTTGTTAAAGAGACAAATAGTCAAATAAAACACTTCCCTGGTAATTCTCAAGTATGGAATAAAAACAGCATAACTCTAATGGATAATGAGGTACACAAAAGGATTGTGGGATAAGAAGTAACTCCACCTGCAAGTATTAAAAACTTACCTGAGTCATTTATCCACTGTGTACAGCAGATATTGGAGTTGTTAACAGGAAATTCATACTTGCAATGTTAGAAAAGTAAGATTCTTCATATGAAACCAATTACTATTTTAGGTTGAAGAAGTAAATAATAATAAGAATAAGGAGTTTTGCAAAAGTCAAGGTAAGAACATTTGCTTCTGTCATATCCTAGTTACTAAATTAAATTTTTGAATGTTTTTTTAATTGTATGCCTTATTGTTTTTTTATTATAGTGTAAGACATAACTGTTCAAAGGGCACTAGCTTATTCCTAAATGTTAGAATTCTTATTCTAAATGTACTTTAGAAATAGTATATTTCATTTATAGATTGATAAGTTGTCTTAAGAATGCATTGAACTTTATGTATATTGATGAGACAGTTTTCCCTTTTAAAATATCATTGTGAATTTTAATTTTTTAAAGCAAAGATAATTCTAGTCCTCATTGATCATATATTCCTGGAAAAAGTATTTTATCACTTAAACTACATTACATTGATTATCTGTTATCTGCTCATATTAAGAAGCTTCTATCATCAGTTAGTGTTTACTAAACAATCAATAAAATCTAAGTGAAACAGGAATAAACTCCAACAAATAAGTAGGCAGAAATTCAGAGAAAATTGAGATCATGTCCACTTTAGAAAGGCAGCCTTTGCAAGCGATCATTTCTGCTTAAATGATCTAATTTATCTCTTTTAATGCCATCAAAGTTAATAATGGATGACATGTCTTATAACTTCACTGATGCACCAACTTGTCAATAAAACAGAAAATACAGAAACTAGTTCATCAATTCATGATTTTTAATGGGACTGTGTATGGTTAATTTTAAATCATTAGACTTTCCAATAAAAAGAAACCCTAGAAAGAGAGAGGTAATTAATAGGGAAGTGGTTAGCTGTACCCTATTTCCTCAATGAATTACTCAGAGTTCTCATTCCAGCCCAAATTACAAGTGGCACTTTTCACTCTGAGCACTTTTGCATAGAATAAGGACAAGGTATGTGCATAGCAAAGAATGAGGTCCATATATAATTTTTGTGGGTGTATTTGTGTGTGCACATGTATCCTTCACAAATATCTCTCTCCCAGACACCTTCAATGAATCTAATATATTCAAGACAAATAAGAGGGAATGCAGGTTTTTCTTATTTCCTTACGCAGATGGGATGTTAAGGAATTTCCCCACGTCCTGGTTTGTATTTACTAGTAGGACTGCACTGCTGATCACGTATTTGCCTACTAATATTTCGTTGTTCATTGAGTTCCAAGATGGAATGAATCTTTGTGATTGTCTGGCTCACCTTAGGTCCTTCCTAATCAGTGAATTAGAAGTTCGGGGACATTAGGAGACCTGTCCATAGCCACAGAGCATGTAGCTAGAGAGTTAGCCAACCATTCTTCCAATTTCCACACCCTTTAATCATTCCACTCCACCACACTTCTCTGATCTTCCTGCTAAGAACATGTCTTCTGACACTTACAATAGAGAAATTAATGAGTCTGAAAGTTAAAGATCTATTTTAAACAAATTGGTTCATTATTATTTAATTGAGGAGGCTTCAGAGCAATAAAGCCTTGCTTACCAAAACTGGATAAGCAGCTCATGAAACACTGAGCTCAAGAAATGCAAACCCTGTCACAAGTCAATATGTGCTGCCTTCCTGTTTGATAAATGGCACCTGATAGTTTCAGAAGTATCAGAAACTAATGGTGTCCCAGCACTCCATAGGCATACATTAATGGGATCAGAAGCATAAAATATAAACAGTAATGTACATATTGATTGTTCCGGACACTTGAAGCCCAACAAACATTTGAAAGGTCAGTCATTTTACTTGCATCAAATTACAGATAAAGTCATTTACTTGAAGATGGAAACTTGGCTCTCTACATAAATTTATCTCATGACCTATGAACTTAATCATGCCATAACTTTGTTAGTTTCCTGGGGTATGAAAAATGAACCTGAAATGCTTAACCCCATAAAGCATATAACAATGTATATGTTACCAGGAAAAAATAGGATGGGAGAGATCCATAGGCTGAATTAATGTCATGAAACAGTGTTTTCTTCTGAATGAACATGCTTCAAGATATCTGTGAATCAATTACTACATGACATAAAAAATGAATATGCTTGCTTTCAGCACATTAAAAATACAAGTTTGTGGCATTCAGTGTCATAATTTTTTTAGTAAAAATTTGGTTTGATCAGTTCAGAATTGAATTTTAAATTTAGGCATTTTTTTTTCTACAATGGAAGATTCATTCCTTTTCAGAGCCCTTCCAAAATAGAATTGAAAAGCTCAGTTGAAGGTTGTCAGTATAGAGCTATAACTTTACTAGTACTCTCACAGTAAATGTACCTCTCTCAGAAAGTTCAGCTTCTATCTAGTGGTCTTTCTGTTGCTTCAGCTGAATATTAGGAGAAAGTTCTCAATCCCATGACCTAGTTCTTTCCCTGAGGTGATGTGTGTTTGGAGTCAATGTCCTACTGCTGACTTTTGAAAGGGCAATAGGGAAACTGAGGACTTTGCAATTTATGTTTCCTTTATGAGAACAGCAATTCTACTTCTCCTCTGACATGTCTTCAATTATCCTAAGCTTAGACACTTCCCCCCGTCACTGCCAAGTATGACTGTCAGGTTAAGAATCAAGCTGGTAGAGATAGCTCTCACCAAATGCCAAAGCAAAACAACATCCTTGTAAAAGGTTTACAAAATAGTTTACTACAACTTCTGAAATTTCTTCTGGCAGAAAAAGATGAATGAAAATACATGTGCTTTAAGGTAGATAACTTTAATCCTAAGCATTTTCAACTGTTCTCTTTGTGCCAAGATGAACAGAATTTATTCTAAATTCTGCAGAGTGAACTTTTTCACTGATTCTTCCAAGATTCTACAATAGGTAAAATTAGCCATTTTGAAAATTCCTACGCCTGAATAGTACCATTTTAAAAAACATCTTTAAACACATAGTACATTAGTTTCTAGCAATTGATAGCCAATAAAATAACACATTAGTTTACTTTTTGTTGTTGTTGTTGTTGTTGTTTTGGTACTGGGGATCAAACTCACAACTTCACACCTGCCAGGCAGATACTTTCACCACTGAGTTAAATCCCTGGCCCTATTTTTTGAGACAGAATCTCACTATGCAGTTCAGAGTGGCCTTGAACTCAATTTGTAGCCCAGGCTGGTGTTGAACTCACAATGATCCTCCTGCTTCAGCCTCCCAAGTGCTGGGATTAAAGGTGTGCACCACCACACCCGGCCACATTAGTTTACTTTAAGAGACCATGATTCTAGCCGGGCATGGTGGCGCACGCCCTTAATCCCAGCACTCGGGAGGCTGAGGTAGGAGGAGCATTGTGAGTTCGAGGCCGGCTTGGGCTACAAGGTGAGTGCAAGGCCAGCCTGAGCTACACAGTGCGACCCTGCCTCAAAAAACCAGGGCCGGGAGTTTGGCTCAGTGACTTAAGCGCCTGTCTGCCAGGCACAAGGTTGTGAGCTCAATCCCCGGTGCCGCAAAAAAAAAAAAAAAAAAGAGAGACCATGATTCTAACAAAGAATACAGAAGAATTAAAAACCCAAAAAATAAATAATGATTTATTTGGTAGCCAAATGACTTTATTCTAATGTTAAAGACATAATTTTATAATAAAATAATTATCTATGGAAGAGATCATTCTGTTTTAAAATATACCTGGGAACTTAAATAGACCAAATGAATTCATAAACATTCTTTGACCAATCATATTTGGTCAAAAGAGAATAAGTATGTCAAAAACAGACCTTTTGCTTCCTTCTTAAAGTGTATTCACTATGCCTACAATTTCTAACATAAATTGCATTTCATTAACTAAAGCTAAATAAACTTGCATTATTGTTTTCCTGCCATTTAGACTTTAAAAGGACACAAACCCAGAGTAGCATAAGCATATTTTATAATAAACAAAACTCAAGTCTACAGTAGTAATTTTTTAAGTTAAGAAAATTCAGGATCTCTGATTTGTTTTGAATGATTCTGTTTCTTTGTTTTTGTGACACTGGGTTTTGAACGCAGAGCCTCTGCACTCAGCTATACTCACAACTGTCTTTTTTTATTTTTTATTTTGAGACAAGGTCTCACTAAGTCCCTAAGTTTCCCAGGCTCGGCTAGACCCTTTTATCGTTCTCCTTCAATCTTCCAGAGTGCCAGTATTACAGGCATGTGGCACCATGTCCAGCATGATTGTTTTTGATAAATAAAGTTTATTCTGAAATTCAGACTATAACTACCATTAAGATGAAGAGTGTTAGAACAAAACTAAAGAAAACCAGCACCTTTTAACTGAAAACACTCTTATGAGCAATTTCAAAACTGTACCCTTTACTGAGCTACCTCTTTAATTGCATAAGACCTGCTGGTTAAGCATCTCCCCTGAAGAGTAGTCCTCTGTATTTCAGAAACTAATTTTTTGGAGCTTTAAATTATAAACCAAGACTTTGATGATCAATGAACAAGAAGAAAAATTTCTAATTCAAGACAAACGAATCCTGTTGCTCTCTGCTTGTGGTATGACAAACACAAAAATGTGGGAAGCCATGTCTTTCCTCCATCAAAAACTGTTCACATGTCCTAAACAGCAGTCTTGTAACATTTAACAACTGAGTTACTTGTAGTATTAAAGTAACTCTATGTAGCAATCTACCAAGGAAATATTCAGAGCAAAAATAAAAGTACATTTCTCTCTTGGTCTAATTCTTCAAAAACTAGGCTAATTTTTCGAGGCCTTGGTCAAATGCAGACCTCTACTCTTCCTCTACTCCCTACCTAGGATTCTTTCTTCTTGAAAGTGTACCATTCAGCTCTTTGGGGAATAACTTGGCAGGCCCCAATGGCTGTGTAGCCCTGAGTCCAGCGCATGGCATTTCAGTTTTAGAAGGGTGAAACTAGGGTCTCTGTTTCTTCTGCAGTACCTAAATTCAAAAGGTTTCATTTCAACACCAGTTTCATGGTGATGTGAAAGGGAAACAGAAGTCCCTACTGGGGTGGTGAACATTCTCACATCTATTAGGGCAACCAGCACACTCCTGGCTTTTCTTGTCCCTGACAAGGCTTGTCCCAGTACTCTTCTGGGAAGACTTTGACAGCAACTGCAAATGACAGAAGACAGCAGGAATGTATAAAAAGAGGTTCAGGAACCTCCCCAGCCACCTGCTGCAGAGAAAGGACCTTTGCAGAGTTGTACCTGGACATCCCACTTTCAAATTGCTTTCTTGCCCTTGGCCACAGCAGGATCTTGCTTCTTTTCATGAGGCAGATGTTTGCAAAGATTTGTAATACAGCACTGTGGCTTCTAAAGTACTACTACAAAATCTTCTTAGATTTTAAGGGAACTTGGGTAGATTCTCCAACTATAAAAGGAACCAAAAAGATCTCTCCTGAGTTCGCATTCAGATAAGAGAAATCATGATAACAAAATGTTAGAGCTTTTCCACGACTCCACTATTCCAGGCTGCTGCTTTTCACTTCCTACCACACCTCAGTAAAGGAGACATGCCTAGATTTACAGCTTTGCCACCACCAAAGAGGAAACAGATCAGGTCATACCTTCTCTGCAAACAATCTGACTAGTCACACCCTTTAGACACCACTACGAGGGCATGAGGACTACTGTTAATCTTCCTCCCTTACTAGAAATGTTCTGTAGGTAGGGTACTCTGTGCCATTGGTCCATTCACCACTGGTACTCTGGCTGCTTCTCAAAGCACGGCCCGTAGACTGGCACCATAGCCAGAATGGCCTGGGAGTTTGTTCGAAATGCAAAACTTCAGGTTAACACAAGCCTACTGAGGCAGAATTTAATAAGATTTCTCAGAAGATTCATATGCAGAGTCAAGTCTGAGCAGCATTGGTCTATGGCTTCTGAGAACAAGACACTGCCCTGCCTCAATGCACTGGTTTATACTGCACTAAGAACACTTGAGCACATTATCTAATTCTCAAACGCTAGAAAATATGAGCAAGCATCAATGTATCTGTATTACAGTTAAGAAAATCAAGATCAAACAGTAAATGATTAGCAGTTATAAAACTGAAACTCAGAACCCACAGCTCCTAGATATCTGCCCTTTCTGCTGCTTCTGGCTGTCTGTTTCACCTGGTCCAGATGGAACAGCTGGACCTCGAGAACTGCTTCCCATTGGCATCATTGGTGTGGTAGAAAGAGAGCTTCAAGTCTTGGTTCTGCATTACTTATCCCCATGATTCTAAACAAATCACATTTTTATAATAAAGTCTGGAAGCACAGCAAAAGACATTTATAAAATAAAGTTAATAAAATAAATTAGAGAAGCAGGGCCATGATCTAATAAGAAATAGCAAATACTACAAAAATATACATATTTTAATTTATAATCTAATTTCTGAAAACACAAACTCTCAGGTATATGCCCAAAGAAAAAATGGTATAAGAAATAAAATGGGTCATTTAGATCAACTAAAATAATCTCCCATCAGGATATGGCAAATTAAATAACAGACTATTTACTTGTTTTAAATTATATTCACCAAGACTTGACAACCACTTAAAGAATTCTGGTATAATATCAAGTGGAAAAACAGGTTATAAAGTTACAGTATATTATGATCCCACCTATGTAAAGTTGGTTGCACTTCTAGAAAAAACGGAAAACACTTGTGAAACCTATTGTATTCTTTACCCAGATAAATAGAATATAGGTGATTGTTTTCTAACTTTTAGTAGTTTTAAATTGATTTTATTTTCTTACAAGAATATAAATATTATGAGTAGGAAATGAAGACAAATGCAGAAATCATGAGGCCTAATGCAATTACTGTAAATTATCCTTAAATTAGCCCCTGAACTTCTGGGATAATAATAACAAATTGAACAAATACTAAGCATTTGCTAACTGCTACTATTCATCAGCATTGTTCATGACCTGATTTTAGTAACATTATCATCCCCATTTTACAGAAAAGGAAGCCAGAACCTACAGCATTCCACGTCTTTGAAACAGAGATAATAATATCAACGTTGCTGTCTGGATTAAATCAAATATTGGATCCCACATCTGTATGGTTCTAGATAAAAGTCACAAAGAAAGACAGCAACTAAAGCATGAGAGACTAAAACTGTTTTTAGGGATGATGGTGCTGCTCTCTCAGGTGGTTTTCAACTCAAGGAGACACCAGGCCTGACTTACTGAAGTCAGTTCTCAGGTCTCATCTGCCTGGTCTGTACCAAGAAGTATACATTGTTGACATGCTTTATTAAGTCTAATTACAGGAGCAATGTCTCTAGAAGTACTTAAACACAGTTAGATCCCATTGAAACATGTTTTCTTTGCGGGGGAGGGGGTTTGTTTGCTTGTTTGTTTCACCAGGGTTTGGACAAAATACAGTGGCTACTTCAGTGGTTTCTGTTCCTTCACCTCTGTAATAAAGAGTTAGATTAAACGACATATAGTATCTGTTTAACTTTCGAGATTCTGATAACTAACAACATAACAATGAGGATCAAGAAACTTTACACATTCATGATGCAAAGGAAGGCTGTTGTGTGAACACTCGCTGCAGCCTTCTTTAGGTAACGCCCCAAGGAACCCTGAGTGTGGCTTCATCCACACTGCTTCCCCATCTGGAGGTGCCTCCCCTCCCTCTTTCCTTTTCTTTTCTTTGCTCCCAGAATAACTGTCAGCAAGATTCATTTAAGCCCACGTGCTCCCTCTCCCCAGGGCATTTGCCTTTGAATTTTCCCTCTCAATGCAGTGAAAATTGTGTCCTGCCCCCAAGAGAAAGGATGTCAGCCTTAGGGGAGGTGCTGTGGTACTGAGCAGGACCCCTGCCTGCCCGCAAAGCCAGCTTCCTGTTTGAGATCCAACCCACTTGAAGTAGGACGAAGGGCAGGTGAGGGAAACCCAGAGAAGGACAAAGCCCAAACTTAAATATTATCTACTCAGATTTCCTTCAAATGTCTTTATCCATTTGTTCACAAAAATATATACAGCCGGAGCTTCTTGAAAAATGGTGGGAAATATCCAATCTTATAATATTGAAAACAAACTTATAGCAACCTTTGACACTGCAAAAAAATCATCTCTTTGTTACAAATAAATAACAAAATCACCTTCTGGATGCGCAGTTTATTTAAAATATCTTACATAAAGACTTAATTGTTCATCATACAGGCTCTCGGACCTCTGCAAAATTTATACCCAGGGCACATTGTGAAAAATGTTAAAAGTACAGATTTGTGTGAATACAATCATTGATTAATTAATTTAAAAACTCTTTTTAAGGTCTTGACAATGCAATGAAACACTGAACAATAATTGTTTGCTGTATTAAAGTGCATTATACAGTACATAAATTGTTGTTCTTGTAACATATAATATCTTTCTTTCAGCATTTGGGAGAACTGAAAAAATATTAGAAAAAATGTCAAGGTGTATGTAATACTACAGTATTCCAATGAGAATAACTGAAAATTATAATTTGGAATAATTTTACTTAGAAGACCTGTTTGTTCAACTTTCAAATTCTAAATTTCTATTTTCTTATGATACTGCATTTATAGAAATGCTCTCTAAGATTCTAAATGAACTGTGTGAGATAAAAATGATTCTTTATATTTAAGGATTTTAATAATTATCTAAAATTATTCACTAAACATGCAAAATTTTTAAATGCAATGTAAAATGAATTTTTACTCTAAAAAATATGCAGTACCCTGGTGAAATTAATGGAAAGCAATGTCCTTTCTAGCTCCTTTATCTTTTCCACTGATATACCATCTTCTACACATAAGCAATACCACACTTGATTTAATTGATTTTATTATCATTGGGCCTGTTCTTTTTTTTAATTGATTATGGAAGAAAGAGGGAGTGAGAGTGTGTGTTCTGAATGAGATTTCTTTTACAAAGCAAGAGTTCAACTAATCAAAGTCTCTATTTTGGGAAAGAAGTGAATTTGTTGTTCTTGTTGTTTTATCTACTGAGAACTTCCGTAAACTATTCATCATTTTAGCTGTACAGTTAGCAAAACCATGCAGAATGATATACAATTCTCTTACTTGGGGCATTAGTTTCTTGGAGTTTGAGTATGGCGTTCCTCAATCCACAAGTTTTTCTGTAGATACTCATTTAGAAAGAACATAGAATAATCAATTCAGTTCACTCATATTTGGCAGATTCCAAGAGTAAATTTTTTACCCCAACATCAGTGTTACAATGTACACAAGTTTAACAGTAGTTGGGGACTTTCATTCAGTGCTCTTGTTAGCATTTTATAGTACAGGCGTGGATAAGGAGGGGGGATAAAGCTTTGACAGATGGTACTCAGCGTTTGACTCCTGCTGAGCTCAGCAGGACCTGTGGTTTCCAAGGTTAGGGCTGTCAAAATGGCTCTGTCTATCAAGTAAATAACAAAGTGTAGACCGCCTGTCTGTTTCCTATACAAAACTTAAATTTCATGTGCCATTATTGCCAGTCTTTCTGATGATTTAGTAACTTCTAAGGAGAAGAACGGGGGTTCTGACGCAGCCTCACTCTTTAAGAAACTACTTGGAAAGGGAATTCTCAGGGGCTGAAAGAGGTAGGCCATGGTCTGATATTTCTTTAGTTTCTCTCTAAGCTTTCATGACTTGAAAGGATTCAAAAGCCACCAAAAGTTCACTTTTGGGAAAAAGCTAAATGTGAACCTTTCAAAATGAACTTAATTACGTCTGTCTCTCAAAAACATAAAATGTTTTTATTAAGAATCCTTGAGGGGTAAATACTTATTGAACTAGAAATATTGAAATGAAAAGGGAATTATTTCTATTAAGAAATACATTGATGTCCTATATGTGTTTCTAAGGATTTTTTTCTTTACTTTTCATGACTCTTAATATTAAAAACACTCCCTTTTTTATTTTACTTATGTCTAAAGCTTTCAGATGCTCAGAAAAACTACCTGAAGCTGAAAGACAGGAAGTTGAACAATTTCACCAAAATGTGTCTCTTGTCATGTGCCGTTAAAGCTGTGTTTTTTGGTAAGTTTGATGCTTCAATCTATGCATATTTTGTGATTTTGAGATTATTATTGACTTCCTGGGATTATAATAAAAGAGCCTGTTTGTGAATAATTCATAAACCCAGAATTTTTATTAAGATTATCCTGAAACTAGGATTGGAATAATGCTCTTCAATAAGTTAATAACTGTATTTTAGTGCTTATTTTATTTTAAGTATCTAAAATTTAGGGTAAAAACTCCTGATTGTCATTTCAAAAGGACAAAGAAAATTTGAAGTAAAATTTTAAAGTAGAATTTTGAAAATAACAGACTTTAATCCTGTCCTACTACTCAGCATTTTAGTTACTATTTTTGAGGGGTTGATAAAGGATACCTTCTGTATCTCTTTGATGCTGACTAGGGCAAATATATTCGCTAGAGGGATGATTGTTACCTCCTAGCTTCTCTGAAAAGATGGCATTCTTCCCACAATACAGTTGAAGGATTTTCCTCTGCAAATATTCAGTTTACATAAACCCCATATTCATAAAATGAATGTTATTTGGAAGGATAACTAAATGTTATGATTCTCAATATATATAATTACATTGAGCATTAAATAAAAGTTTTTTAAAAGCTTTGAATTATTTATCATCTTTTAAAACTTTTTTAAAACCCTTAACCTAGTAGTTTCCTGATACCTGGCTCTTCACTACAAGGTAAATATTCAATAAATGTCATTAAACTGAATTTAAAGGAATACTGAATATTGATTTAGATATAACAGGAATTCTTAAATTGAAATAAAAGGTATACAACTTCTACACCAGATTTTAAGAAATTATCAAATACCATCTTAGCACAAACCCTTTTCCATTTGTTCTTGATTTTTATCCTGCTAATATGCAAAGTTTTTAATCATCTCTATGTGTAACAATAAATAAACAGAAACCTGAGGAGAGGACCCCAAACTAAAATGCAGTTTTCATCTCTTTCCTTCTTTTTCTGCCTCTTGCTTGCTTTGCTCAATAGGGCAGTTGCTAAGCTTCTTTCTAACAGCTTCACCATTCTCACCCCCAAGGAGGTTGTGTTTGCTTTGCTGAATCAAATTTACTTTTCATGTATTTGCATTTTTAAGAGTCTCTGAGGGTTTTTTTTTTCATGTGACTTTGGGGAAAGAGTGCTTCTGAAATTTCATCCAAGTTCATAAAATATAAAACTCTGGGAATTAAGTCCATCCCTGGAAGGAAGTCAGCAATCCCAGAGGAAGGAAACAGAACCAAAATATATAGGATGTTTGAGAATCATAATCATGTGTTTAACCATCTACCAAAACCTTTCTGGTTCTAACATGCAGCACTGGCCCAGAGCTCTTGGACCTGTGAGTCAAAATGCCCAGAACTAATATAACTAATATACTCTAAATGCACTAGACTCTTCAGTTGTCTTTGTTATTGTGTTGTTGTTGTTTATGTAGTAAAATGCATAGAGTTTATCATTTCAGCCATTTTTAAATTTGCATTCACATTGTTGTTCAACCTGAACAATAGGTTTCATATGCCAAAACTGAAACCCTATACCTATTAAACATCTTCCTCTTTCTCCCTTCTTCCAGCCCTGGCAAACACCATTCTACTTTGTTTTTATGGTTTTTGCTACTCTAGGTGCCTCCTATGAATGAAATCATACAGTATTTGTCTTCTTGAAACTGGTTCATTTTGTTTAGCCTAATGCCTTCAAGGTTTAACCATGTTGTAGCATGTGTCAGACTGTCTTTTCTTTTTTAAGGCTGAATAATGTTCCCCTGAGTGTACATACCACCATTCTTGCTATCCAATTATCTATCATTGTATACTTGTGTTGCTTCTACCTTTTGGCTACTGTGAATAATGCTGCTATGAAGATGAGACACAAACTTCAGTTTAGAATATGCTCACTGCATGCTGTAGAGTAAACTAAGTCCAGAGCACATAGTGGAAGAAGAAAGGCAGAAAATTACAATAATAGAAATGTTTATAGAGTGTTAATCTTGTTCCAGACTGTGCCATACATATCACTGGTCTCA
This sequence comes from Dasyprocta punctata, assembly GCA_004363535.1. Taxonomy (NCBI): domain Eukaryota; kingdom Metazoa; phylum Chordata; class Mammalia; order Rodentia; family Dasyproctidae; genus Dasyprocta; species Dasyprocta punctata. Next base: position 3,825 of record RJWM01023035.1, on the reverse strand, counting down.
CCCTTACCTGAAGGCACTATTATTACCTTTAATTCATGGAAGCAAAAACTAAAGCACAGATGGGTTGGTTAACTAGTACAAAGTCACTCAACCAATAAGTCATTGGGATGCAAATCCGAAAATGGAGCCCAGAATCTGGACTTAAATAAAGAAAAAAAATCATAAAATCTGTATTTGTAGAGCCACAGCCAAGTAGCCAAGTTCTACCCTTAGGGAAGAATTCCTTCACTGCTGCACATTGTAGCATGGGGGAAAAAAGTGCACTGGGAGCTAGAAAAGCCAGGTCTGTCAACAGTGAGCCGAAGGGCTCTGAAAAAATTGTCAGGCCTATGCAAAGAGAGGTTGAACCAAGAGCGCTGCAGTCTGGTTTCTAACAATCCCTCATCCCACATGAGATTTATTATCTAATGTTTTATGCCTTGGTTTTTCCATCTACTTGAACATAAGGGAGTAATTTAAAATTTTCAAATATATGCTAACGTCTCCAAATTTTGATGAGTAATGTTATGATTCTCATTCCACCAATTACTCCTTATCATTTGTACCCCAATAATGAAAATATAATAACTGTATGCTAACATTAACACTATAAGTCAAGTGAAATATGGTTTCTCTTTCAAAAGGCCCTGACACATGCAAAATAGAGAGGTGTAAACAGTATTTATCTAATATAAATTCATTTAATTAGACTTATAGAATTTCCACCACCTTGCTATTGAGGGACATAAGAAAAATGGGTTTGAATTAACTGACATTTTCCTCTTCATAGTCAACATTTATCACTTATAAGTCTCTAAAAACATGGATTTGAAATTCTCTCATCATAAACAGTTTAGTTATGAACTTAGGTTCTAGATATTTTGTGTTTATTTTCAAAATGTGACCCTGACTCTTGCTGAGTGAAGGAATTGTACCCAAGGAAAGAAAGAAAAAATATTTCAGGAAAGAAAATTTTAAAAACTTTTTAAACTTCAGAGGTCCCAGAGAGAATCTGAATGCTTTTGAGCTAGTCTGTCAATATATGCATGTTCGTAAACCCATGCAGAACACTTATTAGAAAAGACCTTGCAAACTAGGCTCCTGAGAAGACTTTGAAAGGCAGTATTACTTGAATGCTAGGCAAATCAAGTGGCAAACACTTATTTAACCAAAGTCCAGATGTTTCAAATGCAGTTCACACAAGTCTTCAAATTGATTGATCAGGTCTGCAAATTTTTTCAGGAATGTCTGTAGATAAAGTTCACTATTAACTTAAAAGAATGTTACCATTTTCTTTTGCAGACCATTTACAGAAAGACAGACTATTTTATTTTAAACTAAATTATTACAATGGAGGCATCTTCCACATTCTAATTCACGAATTGCCTATCCTACTGATAGTAATTACATACAGTAAAGACAGAAAATTCAGTGACGCATCTTCCTTCTGTGCTGACAAAGAGTCTGGCAATTTTGCAAAAGAAACAGAAGAGGGAGCTATCCGGCTAAAAATTAACCAGTCTCTCAAACTGTCAAAGAAATACAGAGGAAAATCTAATAATTAAGACTTATTTAGTCTTGTATTTTATAGCAACACTGTAAATTTTATGGTGCATTTAATGTAAGAAATAAAGCTAGCATTAAAGGTACAAACACTGTTACTTAACTAACAGACAAAATAAACCCTTAAAAGACCGATTGAAAATACACTCACTTTTGGGGATGGGCGTTTAGCTTACATTTTATGGTAAAATGCAGACCCAGAATGCATGCCCAAAGGCTAAAGTATTCTGGGCCGTACATATCACTTACGCGACCTTCCTATAGATGGTGATTGTAAAATGAAACTCTGGCTTTAAAAATGATAACATCTGGAAATAATGGCAAAAAAGAAAACAGTTGAGCTGCATCTGTCTTGAAAATGCTATGTAATAAGATTTACTTAATATATTTGACAGAAAAAACTGTTTTGTTCCCCAATTTGTTGCAACATCTGAAAGTTCAAGAGGTTATGACCCCTCTTTAAGAAAGCATCTCCCACCACCTGCAAATACCCCAGGAAAAGCAGTTGGAAACAATAAAACACGTGCTAGTTAACGGTTACCAAGGAAACGGTTCTGGTTCACCAATCAGAACGCCTGCTCTTCCCAGTGGCTTTGTCCGAGGGAGACAAGCGCCAGCTGTTAGTGAATAACCATTGTTATAGATCATCAGGAAATCACAGTCAGCAGGCAACCCAGCCCCACTGGAAGTTTATTTCTCGTATTTGTTCATCACCAGGGCAATCCTCCACCTTTGAAACATCCCTGTAGTCTAGGTTAACTAAATAACATCCTGTAGGCAATATTATCTAAAGGAGGCAAGTAACAAAATGGTCTTTTTGTGCAGCAGATTTCTACACTTGATTCTAACTGTATCATTCTTCTGCCCCTTAGTTTTCCTGTCCCAATTGCAGGGCAAACATCTGAGACTACTTCTTGGTTAAGGGCTATTCCTCCTTCCCTCGATTGGCCCCTCAGATACATACCCTCCGTATTCCACACCGCCAACCAGGAGCCGTGAAGATCATTAGCGGTTCCCCATTCCCGAGTGACCAGTATGACTGGCAAAGGAGGAGCCCTACAGAGGCAGTTTGGGGAAGTCATAATTCGGGGCTGAGAGGACAGACCTCTGATCCCTTACTCACCAACACACTTCAACCAGAACAGCCTACTTCTATCAAATTTCTGTGTCTTTATAAATTTATCATTTCATACATTTTCTTTTAAGTAACATGATAGTCATTTTCAAAGTTTAAAAATCCATGTGCAGTAAAACTATCCAATCACCAGACTCATTTTGAAAAATAGAGACATTCAAACTTTAGGTTTCCAGAGCATTAGGAGTTTAATACTACCACTGTGTCCTAACAAATAAAAAGCTGAACAAACAAAATAATAAACAATTATTCTTAAACTCATGTGAAGATTGAGGTCACAGTTGTTTGTTCCCAAAACCAGAAAGACGGGTGAATAGAGAGAATCAAACCTTAACAGAGAAGAAACCCCCTTGGAAACCAGTGTTGGATAAAAAAAACCTACATTCCAATTGCTAGAGGATTAATATGTATAAGTTTGAGCTGGGCATAGTGGCACACACCTATAATCCCAGCACTCGGGAGACTGAGGCAAGAGGGTAGTCATGAGTTCAAGGCCAGTGTGGGCTACATAGTGAATTCAAGGCCAGCCTGAACTATGTAGCAAGACCCAATCTCAAAAGAAAAAAATTGTATACGTTTGAAACTTAAAAGTTCTAGGGAGACCGGTCATTGTGACCCACACACACACAATCTATTGATGAGCAAAGATAAGAATTGAATCTATTTCTCTGAAACTATCCAAGCAAAATGAGTGGTGTGATATATACTAGTTGTTGAGAAACAACAATAGCAACAAAAAAGACATAGAATTCTGTACTCGATGAAATTCTTTCAAATTTAAAGAAGAAATAAAGACTTCTGAGACAAACAAAATGGAGAGAATTTATTGTCAGTAGACCTGCCTTGCATGAAATGTTAGAAGTTTTTCAGACAAAAGGAATACTGTTTTGGCCAGAAACTCAGATATATATAAACAGAGGAAGAAAATCAGAAAAGGAATAAGTGAAGGTAAAATAAAAGCTTATTTTTATTATTCTTAATTCATTTACACATGTTCAAAATATTAGCAATAATTTATTCAATTTTCTATACTTTTGTGTTTTATATATACATATACACACATAAATATATATGTGCTTAGACAAAAGTAAGGTGGATAATAACAATAAGGGACAAAATGGAGGTATTAGGAATATTTTGCTTTTATA